>WOXC01008883.1:0-129627 GCA_011680675.1 Gymnobelideus leadbeateri | reverse complement strand
TTGTTTTCTCACATACCCTCCAGCATTTGTCATTTTTCTTTTTTGTCATTTTTGCCAACCTGATGATTATGAGGTGGAATCTCAGAGTTGTTTTCATTTGCATTTCTCTAATTATTAGTGACTTGGAGCAATTTTCCATATACTTGTCGATAGCTTTCTCCATGACTTTTCAAAGATCTCCAATAGGAGCTCAGGAATGACATTCACCCATTCTTTCAATACCCTATGATATAGTTCTCTAAGCCTGAGAGTTTCAGCTCTGTAAAAACTATTCTTGTTTTATTTTTTCCAGACCAAAAAATTGTTCTTGGTAGAAAATAGAGGAACAATGTGTGTGTGTATGTGTTTTATGTTTGTATTATATGTGTGTTGTGTATATGCATACATTATATTCATTTCACTGAATATATCATATTTTTGCCACTTCTAAAAATGTTATGGTAAAATATGGTAATTGTCCTTATGGATATATCACTGAACCTTTTACCCAATTCTACCAAAAATTCTATGAGATTACTAATGAAAGATCATTTCAAGAGGAAATTTTAGAAAAAGACATCCTTTTTCTGTTTTAAGAGATTCAAATATCCTACAGATATAACATCATGGAAATGCATTGATCCTTTGTTGAATCCATAGTTACATATACTTTTACTATAAGCATTAGCTTAATATGTCCTGGGATTTTGTTTGGGTCTCAACTTTGATCACATGCTCATCAATGACAAACTTTATTGAGCACCTACTAACCAGTAGGCTCTGGGAATATAGTCCCTGCTTCCCAACATAATCTGTTTTAGACATGAGTAGTAAAATGTAGTAGTACATTTTAGTAGTACAATGTACAACAGTAGTAAAAAAAAAAAAAGCAGTATAAGTTAAAGGGTATGGATATAAGTGTTATAGGAATTTAGAGGAGAGGTGGGGTGGTTGGGGTTCATAAATATGTTTTTGAAAAAATAAAAGAAAATAGAGGAACAAAATAGGAGTTGAGTAGTTTTTCCTTCTCTCCGTTATCCACTATCATTGTCCCATCAGCCCCAAACATTAGTACTACTCCTTCTTTGATGTTCTTCCTGCCTTTAAAAAATATGTGGCCCCACCTAATTTTATATTTCAGTGCTTCAGACATTCTGCTACTCAAGTATCCACAGGTCTGCTACTGAAGTATTCACACTCAGTTAACTGCCCTTGCTTCTATCTCCTATACATTAAAAAAAATTAAGTTGGTTGCAAATTATTGATCTCTTTAGATAATTCACTTTTCTTCCTCATTAAAATTATTTGTACTTTGGTTGTTGGAATTTCCTTCATGAGTTTATCCCATTCATCTTAGACTGATTTCCTCTATAGACCTGAGACTTGACTTGACTTTTTTTTTTTTTAAAGCAACTGGGACTAAGTAACTTGCTCAAGGTTACACGGCCTTTTTGTGTGGGTGCCAAGTAACTGAGGCTGGAACCAATCCTGGGTCCTCCTGACTCCAGGGCTGGCACTCTTATTGCTCCACCTAGCCTCCCTTTGACTTGACTTTTTGCTAAATTCTCTGAGATCCACTCTCTAGATCAAGTGTGTGTGTGTGTGTGTGTGTGTGTGTGTGTGTGTGTGTGTGTGTGTGTGTATGTATGTCTATATTGGGCTCTCTCTTCCTTACCTATCATGAGTTCTAAGAGAAAGTGGTCATTTCCTCCCAAAGTACCCATCAAATTTGCATTGTTAACTGGTTCTTCTTTCTTGGCCAAAATTAGGTCTAGAAGAGCAGTTCCCTTTATTACTTATTCTGTCTTCTAAAGGACATTTTGACTGAAGCAAGCCAAGAATTTATCAGCTGCTCTGATTTGAGCAGAGAGAGAACTCCAGTAGAAGTCTGGATATTAAAGTTTCCTTTCCCACTGTCATATGCCTGCATTCACGATCTGTGCTCTGTGTGCTCTTTCTTTCCTCTAGGGAAATGATAGTATACAATTTAAGCTTTAATAGCTTAAAATGACACTGAGACTTTTGGGACACCCTGTATATACTACTACTGCAATATTATGCCTGCTTCTTCCCTTGATCTTTGTTCCACTGCAGTTATTATTTTCCTTCTTCTAATTCATGAATTTCCTAATGAGGATGTGTTCTTAACAGTCAATGCTACTACACTGTCCCTTCTAGGCAATCAGCCCCTTTGGACTAAGGTATTCCCTTTCAAAGCTATAGTCTATTCTTGAGCCATACATGTCCTGTTAAGGTTAAATGAAATCTATGAGGCTAAATTTACTTCCCTGTATTACGATAACTAGTTCTTCTTTTTTCCTTGTTTACTAAAAATACTCTGTGCATTTCTATAGCTGATGCTATAATATTTATTACTGCCCTACTTTTTGGATGTTGTCTGCTGAGAATTGTCAGATATCTCCACCAATATTCTAAAATAGCACTTATATAACACTTTAAATTTTTCAAAGCAACTTAGCAACATCATCCCATTTCATTCTTACAACTCTGGATGACAGGTACTTTTATCCCCACTTTACAGATGAGAAGGACAGAGATCAAATGACTTCCCCAAGATCACATAGCTAGTAAGAGTAGTCTGAGGTCAGATTTGAACTCAGGTCTTCCTTCTAACTCTTTGTTCATTGCTCTATCCATTGTGCCACCTAGCTGTCTCTCTATTCTTCTTCTTACATCATCATACCTGGTATTTTTCATGGTTTCTGGTTTGGTGAACAGCTTTCCCTCCTGTTCTTCAGATCCACAGATCACCAAGCAAGGATACTGGTACTAGTCCTCATTTGATACACTTCATCCCTGACCAAGAGCCTGTAATTCCCATTTCTTAAAACAGTGGTTCAGAAATCCAAATCTCATCCTCAGAACACCATGTTCTGAACCATTTGTTCATTTGCCAAATTTCTCTCTCTCTCTCTCTCTCTCTCTCTCTCTCTTGCTTTTTTGGAGGTCAATTGGGGTTAAGTGACTTGCCCAAAGTCACATGGCTAGTGAGTGTGTCAAGTGTCTGAGGTCAGATTTGAACTCAGGTCCTCCTGACTCCAGGGCCAGTACTCTATTCACTGTGTCACCTAGCTTCCCTTGCCTTTCTCTTCTGAAGCCCCTGATCTTCTATATCAGCAGAAGGGAGTAACCCCCCTCCCCTTTCTGATACCACCAATGACCCAGAGGCATTCAGTTTCTTATCCAGCCCTTTATACTCCTTGATATGCTTTCTAGGTTCTATGTGAATCATTGGGAGAGGGCAGTGGTCATAAGGTTTGACCAAACTGAGGAAGTTCCCCTTCACATTCACAATATCCATCCCCAGAAGAGATCACCTACCTCATTTCAGGTCAAGTTAACATACAGTCTCCTTAGAATGGTTTAGTGAAGGTGGTGCCCATCGGCTTTATTTCTTCTTGCAGTCTGTGCTGGGTGACTCCTTTCCTGTTGGCACTTGTGGATTCTTGTTGGTCATTTGTGGTGACCAGGAAAACAGAAATCCTAGCTTTCTCCTCTGTAGGAAGAGCAACATTCCTGTGACCTGCCTTCAGTGGTTAATGGGCTTTCTGACATTTCTTCTCCATGCTAGGTTCTTCTAATCTCCAAACTCCTGATATTAGTTATTATTCCCCTTTTCCTCTTCAGATTTTCTTTCTTCTTGCTTTTCACCTTGAAATAAGTCTCGAATTCTTTCCAGGAGCTCTTCAGGCGGAATGCCTTAGGGCAAATGAAACTTTGAACCAGGGTGCTGAATTTAAGAGTGCCAACAATACCTGCAGTCCAGTAACTAGAAACAATGTCATCTAATTAGCAAGTAGTTAAAATAGGAAGTTGTCAGATGGTGAACTAGGATGAGTTCCTGATCTCACTTCCCAGCTCCTTGCTGCCTACAGGCAACATTCTCTCTCTCTCTGTCTCTCTCTCTGTCTCTCTCTCTCTCTCTCTCTTTTTTTTTTTTTTTTTTTTGCTTTTTGGAAGGCAATTAAGTGACTTGCCCAAGGTCACATGGCTAGGTTTTTTTTTTTGTTTGTTTGTTTTTTGTTTTTGATGTGTGTGTGTGTTAAGAGTCTGAGGCTGGACTCCAGGGCTGGTGCTCTATTCACTGAACCACCTAGATGGCCCCGTAGACAACTTTCTGCTCAGTAGTGGCCTTGTGCAGTATCCTGGTTCCCTGTTTACCCTCCATGGAGCAAGTGCCCACTCAACCACATAGCTGAGGTTTGCCTTTATCAGGTGGTACTTAGCTAGGCACAAACTTTTCAAGTTACTTAGCTCAGCCCACATTTCATCTATAATGAGCAGATTCTCACCAAAGAAAGCCTTGTTATAAACCTCTAGTTGGGGGGACTAGAAACTATGATAAGGAAAGAGGACTGCTCTAGTGTTACAGTGGAAAGAGTATTGGCTGGACAGTTAGCAGACTTGGCTTCAAATTCTGCCTCAGACACTATACTGTGTGACCTACAGAAAGTCACTTAACTTTGATGGGCCTCAGTTTCCTCACCTGAAAAAAGGAGTGGTTTGGACCAGATGGCCTCTGAGGTCTCTTCCAGCATTCTGTCTATGAGCCTGTGAGTAGGAGGTAAGAAATCTGGGTTCATGTTCCAGCTCTGATTCTTCTTCACTGTGGGACCACATCCCTCAACTCTGAATGTCATCATCTGGGGAATAGGGATAAGTCTTGCATTCCCTCCCTCCCAGGACTGTCATGAAGAAGTGCTTTGTTAGCTTTAACATGCTATCAAATGGAAAGAATTGCGATGATTTATTCCTCTCCTTCCTCCATGTGGCCCTGGCTGGCCACAAGGGCTTTGAACCCATAGAATCCCAGGATGCTGGACATGGCCATAATTCGAGGAGCTTGGGCATAGACTGCTTTTGTGCAAAAGAGCCAAAAGTTCATATTCTCCTGTTCCTGCCTTTCTCCATTATGTAACTGGCAGGGGCCTTTAAAAATTTTATTGATATCTGTTATTTTTACAAAGTCTGAATTTTTCCTGTATCCCCACACCACTCACCACTCCCCTTGACAGAGAGCCATCGTGGAAGGTATCTTAGAGACCATGGAATCCAACCCTCTCTTTTTACAGAGGAGGAAAGTGAGGGACTTTCCTAACTTTAAAACTCTATGATAGCTTGCCTCAGAGAGTCTGGGACTTGTCCAAAGTCAATCAATCATCAAGCATTTATTAAGTTCCCCTGTGTTCTAGACACTGGGACCACAAATCGAGCAAATGACTCGATACTTGCTCTCAAGAATATTATACTCTGTGGTGGAGGGAAGGGAGAAAGAACAAGACATGCACAGAAGCAGTTAAATGGCACAGTGGATCTGAGCTGGAGTCAGGAAGACCTGAGTTCAAATGTGACCTTGTATACTTACTGGACATGTGACCCTGGGCAAGTCACTTAACCTCTATCTGCCTCAGTTTCTATAAAATGGGTATAATAATGGCACCTACCTCCTAGGGTTGTTGTGAAATTCAGGTGAGATAACATTTGTAAAGTATTTTATAAATCTCAGCTATTATTATTATTATTATTATATTAAAATGGTATAAGGGCTGCCTAGAAACTCTTTAGGACTTGTCCTTGCAATTGTGTATATGAGAAAATTATTCCAGTTTATGTTACTTACTACCTGTATAGTTTGGTTGTTGGATGTTGTTCTTCATGCTTGAAGAGGACCAAGATGGCATCCCTATGCCATCCAACTGTGTCCAACTGTGGTGGATCAGACCAATACAAACTCGGAAGGCTCTACCACAGGTCAGCCAGTATAACTTAGAGCAAATAGCCTCACCCCTCTGGGAACCAGTTCCTCTGTCTCCCCAATGAGGGGTAGGGCCAGATGACTTATAACGTCCCATCCACCTCTGACTCTGTTACCCTGTGTGGGGCATAGTGCTATGCACATTAAAACAGCCTCTGCCCTCTAGAAGCTTACATTCTCTTATTAACAGAAAAGTTCTGAATATGAGGTCCCCAGTGAATGGAGGTACCACCAAAATAGTTCTAAGGGAGGGGCACTTTAGGGGGCAGGTCGTCTTGGATATACAATTATCCTTTCCACATCTTGACTTTCCGTATTTGGGTTTCCATATATTTCCGGTCAGCATAAAAAAATTAAGTGGAAATTTTTGGGAACTTTGTGGAAATTGCAGACAAAACACAAAGACCAACAGACAACACAGAAAAAGTTTAGAAACACAGAAATGTATAAAATATATATGTGGTCTTGTATAATATCAACATATTTTATCTTCTAATGCCACAATAATTCAGACTTCTCTGGTTCGAAGGGAGGGGCAAGTTTTTTTTCTGCAGATTTTGTGGATGGTAGGGATGCTGTGCCCCTCACCTCCTTGATGTGGAAGGGGTAACTGTACTGTTTGAAGTGCTGGTGGGACATCCAAATGTAGATATTTCATAGACTGAGATATATAACTGGAGCTAGAAATACAGGCTTGGGAGTCATATGCCAAGAGCTGAAATCATAATAGCAAACAAGATTGCCAAAGGACAAGAGGGAAAGAGGGAAAGGCAATGGTGGATGGAATCTTGAGGAATACACACCTTATGCACGGGGGAAAAAAGGTTATAGAGACCAAGACGTAGCAATCACAATGAACCCTTTAGGAAACTGGCTTATACCAAGGCTTCTGAACTCATAGTGACAGTTTAAGTGTCTCATCATTCTCCCTTGCTTCTCACATCTGGTCAGTTACCCAGACTGGGACCTTTAAACTACTTTCCACATCCATCCATTCCCTCTTTGTTCCCATTATCACAAGTTAGTCCAAGCTCTCATTATCACTGGGCTCTTACTACTTCAATAGGCTGCTGTCTTTGATCCATCCTTTATACTGCTCCCCAAATGATCTCTTCCTTTACACAGAAATCTAGTGGCATCACTACTCCAAAACAAGGGGCACCCAATTGCCTCTTGACTAAATTAAACATGGTGGACATTTCTTAAGCACAGATTACCCTCCAATCATCTTCACGTTATGTTGACTAGCTCCAACTACTACTCCAGTTTCCACCATGGTGTCTGGATTGGTGTACATCTCTAGCTCACACCCAGCATCCTGCCTTCTGACCATCTTCATGCTGAGCCCAGTTCCCTTCTGTGCCTTTTCCTGGTTTCTACCTCTAGCTCTGGAAACAGTAATCAAATCAATGCCACCATTCCTAGGAAGGACATGTTAATCAGTTGCCCTGAGATGAGACTCTCTACTCACCATCACTTTGATTCCCAAGCCAAAATATGCTTCTCTGGACACCACTTCTTTAAGAGTGTCTCTCCCCGGGGGCGGCTAGGTGGCGAAGTGAGTAGAGCGCCGGCCCTGGAGTCAGAAGGACCTGAGTTCGGATCCGGCCTCAGACACTTAACCCACACAAACAAAGACCTACCTGTGTGACCTTGGGCAAGTTACTTAACCCCAATTGCCCTAAAGGGGCAGCTAGGTGGCACAGTGAGTAAGAGCATTGGCCTGGGAGTTGGGATGACCCGAGATCAAATCTGGCCTGAGAAAATGAGCACCCACACATAAATAATGACTAGCTGTGTAACCTTGAGCAAGTTACTTAACCCCAATTGCTTTAAAAAAAAAAAAAAGAGTGTCTCTTCCCTTTTATATCCCTGAGTGCATACATGAATTAATTAGAGAAAAGGGAGGTCAATGAATTGGGAATGCAATTGAAAAAGGTAGAAAAGGAACAAATTGAAAATCCGAAATCAAATACTAAACTAGAAATAATGAAAACCAAAGGAGAAATTAAGAAAATTGAAATTAAGAAAACTATTGAATTAATAAATAAAACTAAGATCTGACCAATAAAATTGATAGACCCTTAGCCAATATGATAAAAAAAGAAAGAAGAAAACCAAATTATGAGTATCAAAAATGAAAAGGGTGAATCTACCTCCAATGAAGAGGAAATTAAAACAATAATTAGGAATTATTTTGCCAAATTATATGCACATAAATTTGACAATCAGTGAAATGGATGAATATTTACAAAGATATAAGCTGCCCAGATTAACTGAAGAGGAAGTAAATTACTTAAATAATCCCATCTCAGAAAAAGAAATTGAACAAGCCATTAGTGAACTCCCTAGGAAAAAATCTCCTTGGCCAGATGGATTTACTAGTGAATTCTATCAAACATTTAAAGAACAATTGATTCCAATACTCCACAAACTATTTGGGAAAATCAGCGAAGAAGGAGTCCAACCTTTTTATGACACAAACATGGTACTGATACCTAAATCAGGAAGAGATAAAATGGAAAAAGAAAATTATAGACCAATGTTCCTCATGAATATATAGATGCAAAAATTTTAAATAAAATATTAGCAAAAAGACTACAGCAACTTATCACAAGAATAATATACTTTGATCCGGTAGGATTTATTCCAGGAATGCAAAGATGGTTTAATGTTAGGAAAACCATCAATATAATTGATCATATCAACAATAAAACTCCAGAAACCATATGATTATCTCAATAGATGCAGAAAAGGCTTTTGACAAAGAGCAACATCCATTCCTATTAAAAACACTAGAGGGGTGGCTCGGTGGCTCAGTGAGTAGAGCGTTGGCCCTGGAGTCAGAAGGACCTGAGTTCAGATCCAACCTCAGACACTTAATGCACACACAAACAAAAACCTAGCCGTGTGACCTTGGGCAAGTTACTTAATCCCAATTGCCCTCCAAAAAAAAAAAAAAAAAGAAAGAAAGAAAAAAGAAAAAAAAACACTAGAAAGTACAGGAATAAACGGAGCCTTCCTTAAAATAATAAGTAGCATCTATTTAAAGCCATCAGCAAGTATTATATGCAATGGGGATAAACTAGAAACATTTCCAATAAGATCAGGAGTGAAACAAGGGTGTCCACTATCACCCCTCTTATTCAATCTGGTACTAGAAACGTTAGCAGTAGCAATTAGAGAAGAAAAAGAAATCAAAGGAATCAACTTAGGCAAAGAAGAGACCAAGCTATCACTCTTTGCAGATGATATGATGATATACTTAGAGAATCCTAGAGAATCAAGTAAAAAAACTACTTGAGACAATAAATAAATTTGGCAAAGTTGCAGGATATAAAATAAACCCACATAAATCCTTGGCATTCCTGTATATCTCTAATGAAATTCAACAGCAAGAGATAGAAAGAGAAATCCCATTTAAAGTCACTGTAGACATTATAAAATATTTGGGAATCTACCTGCCAAAACAAACCCAGGACCTAAATGAATACAACTACAAAACACTTTTCACACAAATAAAGTCAGATCTAACTAATTGGAAAAACGTCAATTGCTCATGGCTGAGTTGAGCTAATATAATAAAAATGACAATCTTACCTAAATTAAATTACATATTTAGTGCCATAGCAATCAATTTATCAAAAAAATTACTTTATAGAACTAGAAAATATAGTAACAAAATTCATTTGGAAGAACAAAGGTCCAGAATATCAAGGGAATTAATGAAAATAAATGCTAGGGAAGGTGGCCTAGCCATACCAGATTTTAAATTGTATTATAAAGCAGCAGTCATCAAAACTACTTGGTACTGGCTGAGGAATAGAGCAGTGGATCAATGGAATAGATGGGGTAAACGAGACTCAGAAGTCAATGACTATAATAATCTACTCTTTGATAAACCCAAAAGACCCCAGTTTTGGGGATAAGAACTCACTATTTTGACAAAAACTGCTGAGAAAACTGGAATATAATACCGCAGAAACTGGGCATAGACCATTATCTAACACTATATACCAAAATCAAGTCTAAATGGGTGTATGATCTAGATATAAAGGAAGGCACTGTAAGTAATCTGGGAAAGCAAGGAATAGTTTACCTGTCAGATTTATGGAGAGGGGAAGATTTTATGATCAAACAATTAGAGAGCATTATAAAATGCAAAATGGATAACTTTGATTACATGAAACTGAAAAGCTTCTGTACAAACAAAGCCAATATAACCAAGATTAAGAGGAAAGTGGGAAGCTGGGAAAGAATTTTTACAACCAATGTCTCTGCTAAAGTCCTCATTTCTAAAATATACAGAGAATTGAGTCAAATCTGGAAGAATACAAGTCATTCCCCAATTGATAAATGGTCAAAGGATGTGAACAGATAGTTCTCAGAGGAAGAAATTAAAGATATCTATAAGCATATGAAAAAATGCTCTAAATCACTATTGATTAGAGAAATGCAAATCAAAACAACTTTGAGGTACCACATCTCTCCAGTCAGATTGGCTAAGATGACAACACAGGAAAATGATAAATGTTGGAGAGGATGTGGAAAAATTGGAACACTAATGCATTGCTGGTGGAGTTGTGAACTTATCCAACCATTCTGGAGAGCAATCTGGAACTATGCCCAAAGGGCTATAAGTAATTTCATATCCTTTGACCCAGCAATACCACTTCTTAGGGTTGTATCCCAAAGAGATCATAGAAGTGGGAGGAAGATGCATATGTACAAAAATATTTATAGCAGCTCTTTTTGTGGTGGCAAAGAATTGGAAATCAAGGGGATGCCCATCATTTTGGGGAATGGCTAAACGAGTTATGGTATATGAATGTAATAGAATACTATTGCTCCATAAGAAACGAAGGGCAGATGAACTTCATATCTATCTGGAGAGACTTATATGAACTGATGCTGAGTGAGAAGAGCAGAACCAGGAAAAATTAGTACACAATTACAGATACAACGTATGTGTGACAACCAGTATTATATATATATATATATTTTATACATATAAATATATATTATATATATATAATATATATTTTTTAATTTTAATTTTTTGCTTTTTTTGGAGGGCAATTGGGGTTAAGTGACTTGCCCAAGGTCACACGGCTAGGTTTTTTTTTTTTTTGTTTGTTTGTTTGTTTGTGTGTGTGTGTTAAGTGTCTGATGCCCGATCCGGACTCAGGTCCTTCTGACTCCAGGGCCCGAGCTCTACTCACTGCTCCACCTATGTGTGACCAGACTCTTATCAGAAAAGCAGGGCTATAAGTAAACTACAAAAGACTCATGATGGAAAGAGATGTCTATATTCAGAGAAAGAACAGAGTTTGAATGCAGATTAAAGCAAATTACCTGCTCTTTTTCTTTTTCTTGTTTGGTTTTGTTTCCTCTTTCCCGTTGTTCATTCCATCCTTCTTTATAACCTGACCAATGTCTAATGTGAAAGTATCTGCACATCCTATACCTGATTGTATGCTGCCATGGGGCAAGGAAGAGGAGGGAGGGGGAGAAAATTTGAAACTCAAAGAACTGGGGAACTGAATCTTATAAACTCAAAGTAAATGAACAAATTAATAAAGACAAAAAAAAAATAAATAAATGAGGCCTGAAGGGTTAAAAAAGAAAAAAAGGGGGGCGGCTAGGTGGCGCAGTGAATAGAGTGCTGGCCCTGGAGTCAGAAGGACCTGAGTTCGGATCCAGCCTCAGACACTTAACCCACACAAACAAAAACCTAGCTGTGTGACCTTGGGCAAGTTACTTAACCCCAATTGCCCTAAAGGGGCGGGTAGGTGGCGCAATGAGTAAGAGCGCTGGCCTCGGAGTTGGGATGACCCGAGATCAAATCCGGCCTCAGAAAATGAGCACCCACACATAAATAATGACTAGCCTGTAACCTTGAGCAAGTTACTTAACCCCAATTGCTTTAAGAAAAGAAAAAAAAGAAAAAAAGAGTGTCTCTTCCCTTATGAGAATGTAAGCAGGGACTGTCTTTAAGTAAGCATGTATCTCCAGTACTTAATGCCTGGCATAGAGCAGAAGTAATTAATAAATGCTATTTTCATTCATATTACATTTTAGGCAAAAACATAAATGGTACAGTGGACAAAGGGCCAACTCTGTAGAGGACCTGTGTTAAAATTCTGCTTCTGGCACTTATTAGCTGTGGCCTAGTCTTTGTGGCTCATTGATTGGGTTTTGATGGCTTAGAATGAGTGTAAATAGCAATTGTTTTCTGATCTGTTCAGAAACTTGAAGAATCTTCCCTTCTCAGATTGATATTTTTGTGATAGTAAATCAGGCCATCTTTTGTCTCATTTCTTACCCTGCCCTTAGTCATTGAATGGGTGTTACCTCAGATAAACTAAGACCTGAGAAAGACCTTAATTTAGATTTATTTTATATTTTTTTTTTGGAGGGGGGAAGGTAGGGCAATTGGGGTTAAGTGACTTGCCCAAGGTCACAGGCTAGTTTTGTGTGTGTGTGTGTGTGTGTGTGTGTGTTTTAGGTGTTTGAGGCCTGATTTGAACTCAGGTCCTCCTGACTCCAGGGCTGGTGCTCTATTCATTGCACCAGCAGTGGTCTTTTGAAAGACCTTAATTTAGAAAGGCCTAGGTCTTCATCCCAGGCCATGGCCAGTTGTCTTGACACTGGGTTCTGGTCTCTCTGGAGGAGAGAGTGAGGCTGATGAGTTTTTGAAGGTCTGCCTCACTTAAATCCAATTCACTGACAGTGAATGGTAATGCCCTCAGTACTCTTAAGAGAACCAAGGACAAACCACAAACACTTTATATGAGGTAATTTCAGGCTGGGATAAGTGGAGTAGCAGGTTTGTGTAGGGGAATCAAGAAAGGCTGCATGTAGGAGGTGAGATTTAAACGAACTTTGGCATTCCAGAAGGCAGATGAGGAAGGGACGAATTTTAGTTGCCTGGGACAGCTGGGGCAAAGACACAAAGACAGAATGGCCTGTGAGAGACAGCAAGGGAACCCATGACCACAGTGTGTGGGAAGGAGAGAAATAAGTAATAAACTCGGGAAGGCAGGCTCCAGCCATATTTCGGACAGCTTTAAAGGGCTGAACAGAGGACTTCGTGTTTGATCTAGTGGAACCATGAGCAGCTGGAGTGTCTTGGGGGTGGGGTGGGCGATGGGGAGGTGGTTAGACCTGGGCTTTAAAAAATATCACTTTGATATTTACAAATTTGTAAGTGACAGGTCATAGGACTATCCATAAAGACTTTGGAAGTCGTTTAGTCACTTTACAGATGAGAAAACTAAGGCCCAAAGGAGTCAAGTGACTTGCCCAAGGTCACACGGGGTAGCCAGGATTCGAACCTAGCCTGTCTGACTCTAAACCCATCAGGTGTCCCGGCCTTCCACCACCCTGCTTTGGTATCCCTTGGTCCTGCAGAAGGGAGTCGGGGGTTGTGGTAGCCCAGGTACCTGCGGTCCCCTCTCCTGCCTTTCTCCTCTTTTGTCTCTTCCTGAGAAGCCTCGCCTCAGGCCATGCCAATGGGGGCAGCCAGACCTCCTGCGGAGCCCCGAGTCCTTCTGCGGGCCATCTTCCCCTCCCCAGCCCAGCACAGCCTGGCCTGGCCCAGTCTCGCGCCGCCCCTCGGACTGGCGGCCGAGCGCGCACGCCCGGGGCAGCCCAGACCGGACCTGGAGGGAGGGAGCGGGGGAAATGAGGGAGGGAGGGGAGGCGGGGGCGCAGCGGATCCTCCTCGTCTCGCCGTTGGCTGGAGGCGCCGCGGGGCAGGCAGAGACTGGCAGGAGGCTGGAGAGTAGCTGAGCGAGTGCCGGGGAGGAGAGAAAAGCGAGCGATCGAGGAAGAGCGTCGGGGGACCGCCTGTGTTGTTGTCATCGGCTGTCTGTCTGCCCGTCGTCGGCGTCGGCCGTGCGCTGTCCCGCACTGTGCGCAGAGAACCTGCCCGGAAAGGGGGACAGCCTGGAGCCGAGGAGCGACCCTCGGATGCCCTTCGGTGCCTGCCAGGCGGAATTGACCTGGACTGGAAGCTTCCGTACCCTCAGCCCCCGATCTGAAGGCTGTCTGCAGGACCTGGGTGCGTGTCTCCGGGACAACAAGGAGTGTGTGTGTGTGTGTGTGTGTGTGTGTGTGTGTGTGTGTGTGTATGGGTGGGGGGAACTGCATCTGAATAATAATTCTCCGTGTACGGGGACACAGGTTGCTGTGATTGTATGGGGGGGAGGCGGGTGAAGGGAGGATGATTGTGTCGAAATGCTTTATTTAGCTTTGTGTATTGGGGTGATTTTAATTGTTGATTTATTGATATTCCTCCTATAGGTACTCAGCGTGTGTAACTGTGGAAACGCCTGCTGTGTGGAATCTGTGTTTTGATAGAAATTCAGTGCGTGTGGCTGGGGGGGGGGGGGGGGAAGGAAAGGAGTATTTAGACTATCAAGAAATTCAGTGTTTAGGTGTATGTAGGGGAGTATTGTGAGGATGTCTGAAAATTTAGTGTTGGGGGATACATGGATTTTCAGTGTTTAGTGGCCTGGGGGAATTATATGGATGTTCAACATTGGCTGGGTTCGGGGGGGGGGGGGGTTTATATGTATGTACAGTTTGGGGAGCATGAGCATTGAATGTTTGGGAGTGTTTTGAGGGTTATTGGGCTACATGTATATACAGTGTTTGAGGGAGCATTGTACAGACTGTCCATTGAAGTCTACCGGAGATTAGTTGTCTAAGCTTGTCTAGAATTTGGAAGGGAGGGAAAGAAGAGGAAACTCCAGTGGGCCCTTGAAAATGTTCTATTCTTTGTTTGGGTGGGTTTGGTTTTGTTTTCTCAAAGGGCATTTGTTTTCTCCACTACCAATTCCCTCCTGGTCCCACACTTCATCCTTTCCTGTCTTTAGAGGCCCTCCTTGATTCCTAGAGTGTAGGTGGGGGTGGGGCTGGGGTGGGGGGGGGGAAGGTCATGGCAAGGCAATGAGGTAGAAGCCCAGCCTCTTAGCTAGTGCCTTGCTCCCGGTGGGGCCCCTGGGTGGGGTGGAGCCCAGACTCAAAGGACTGGTTGCTAGCTTCCCCTATGCCAGCTGCTGCCTGGGATGGTCCTTCCTTCCCCATTCCGTGGGGTGGGGATTTTGGATTCTAGTTGCCAGTGAACACTGTGGCTGTTTCTTTGGGACTGTGCCCAACTCGAGTAGGGGCTGAGGCCCCAGGATATCAGCTTTGCTTTCGCCAGGCTGGTCCTTCCATAGATGTGGCTGGCACCTTACGTCTGCCCCCAGTCTGCCTGCCTGGGAAGGAAACCTCTTCGCTCTTCTTCCCTAGAGTCTGTGTTCTGCATTTCTCTCCCTTGACCTCCTCCCCCTTCCCCCACTTTAAAAATTAACAACAAGGGCATTTGCATGCAAATAGGGTTTGGGCTCTGAATCAGAGTCATTTACTCCTGCTAATTTCCCCCAGTTGGGGCCCCTGAGTCTGAGGAAAAATAAACTCCAGGGCTTGGAGCCAGGCCTCTTAGGTTCTTCTTTCTCCTCCCTCCACCCCCAACTTAAGGCTCTGGGGAAACCTCTTGAGTCCACTAGCCTTCCATCTTTCTTCAAGTACCATGGACAGGGGTTACCCTTGCCCTAGGGTGAGGGGTAAACCTAAATCTAAGGTACCCCTGGTCCAAAACTTCTAGGGCTGGGTTGTTGTTGACATTCTGAGGAGGGTGGGTGGGGAAGCCTCTTAAATGCTGCCATAAGACCTGAAATCCCCTTTGCCCTTCCTACTTATCTGTGTATGTGTTGTTCTCTTCTCCTTCCCCTTCCTCCATAGGCTGTAAGATTCTTGGGAGCAGGGTTTTGTCTTTGTGTCCCTAACATACAACACAATGCCTGCACACAGCAGGTCCTTAATACATGTTTGTATAATTGATCTGAATGTATCTTCATCTACTGACACTCCTTTTTCTTCAAAGACCAGCTCAGACATCATATCCTTGATGATGACCCTCCCTTGTTCCCCTAGCTAGATTGAGCCCTCCCTCCTTTAATTTCTCAAACTTAATTTGGTTGACAACACAATCAGTGCACAGGGAGAATTCTATTTCAATATCTGTTCCTTTTAGTCTTTCCAGACCTTCAACTTTGACCGAAGTCTCACCAGGGCTCCCCTCTTAAACTCCTGTTAACAGTTATTTTTACTTGAGTCATCCCAAGATGGCAGACATCATTTCACCTTTCATCCTTGTATTTTTCCCTAGTATGTTGCCTTGTGTGCATTTTCCATTGAGGAAATACCCCACACCACTGCAGATCTGCTCTCCCTTTACAGCTTATAGCACAGGACCTGGCACATAGTATGGGGGCTTAATAAATGTTTATTGAATTAAATTGCCTTCTTAAAGTTTCCTGAGGCTATGAGAGCTTACATTGCTCCAGGTCACACAGTCAGTCTGAGTCAGAGGCTGCATTTGAACACAGGTCCTCCAGACTTTGAGTTAACTCTCCATGCAGCACCCCACACTGCCTCTGCCTTGAGCATCATGACTGCTTCATCAATTCAATGTGGAATTGAATTTTATGAACTCCAAATCAACTGTGATGACCAGAATGGTGCAGTAGGTGGGGCAGGAAGGATGGAAAGATGAGACATAGAATGAGTAGAAATGAGAATTAGAAAAGGGATGGAGTAGAAATGGCTGGAAGCAGAGACAGATGTCACAGGTGAGGCTGAGGGCAGAGATGTAGGTGGGTGTGGGAGATGGGGTGGGGAACAGGACTTGGGGGAAGGGGAAGGGGAGGCCATGGTGGAGGTAGGCTAAGTTAAAGAAGGGGATGGAGGTAAGGAAGGGTGGTGAAGGGGATGATTAGTGTAAGGATGAAGAAAAGGGAGCTGGGAAGATAGGACCAAATGAGTTACCTCCTGTTGGCTGAGAAGCTGGGGCCAGGTATCATGAGCTCCATCATCTTCATTTGCTACATCCTTTTTAGTTTCACTCATCTTCTCTTTCTTAGAGGATGAGGTCTTTTGTCTTTTGTCAAGGCTGATTCCTCCACCTGTTGCCTTGGTTCTATAACACCCACCCCCACTCCAAATCTGGGATCCCATTCTATTGATCATTCCATTCATTCTCTCTTTTTAATCTTTTGTTGCTCTGTCTCTAGCAACTTCTTTCAACCTAAAAATGTTCTGGTCTTCCCCACTCTAATAGCTTTTCTTGACCCTGCCAAACCCTAAAGCTATTGTGTGACACCTCTCTTCCCCTTCAGTGCTAAACTGGAAAGAAACCAGCCACTTTAATTATCCACTGCCCCCCTCCCCCCAACCTTTTGCAGTCCGACTCCCACTCCCACCACTAGTCTGAAACTGCTTTCTCTTTAAAGGTCACCAGTGATCTCTTAATTACCACATCCGATGACCTTTTCTGGGTATTTATTGTCGATCTTTCTGCTGCTTTTGATACTACTGGCCACCCCTTCCCCCTCTTTTTCCTTGGCTTCTGTGGGGCTGTTCTTTCATTCCATCTGACTGCCCTCAGTTGCTTTTTTTTTTAACTGGTGGATTTCACCCAAAGCTCTACCCTTAGTCTTTTTCTCTCCCTGCCCCATTTAAGAATTTTATTCTATCTTTGACTTCCACACCAAATCTCCTACTACTTGTATAGCCATTAGAACATGAGCTCCCTGAGGGCAGGGACTGGTTTTGCTTTTGTATTCCCTGCATTTAGCACAATGCCTGGCACACTGTAAGCAAAATCTGAATAAATACTTGTTGATTGATTGATTGATTATGGGAGGCATTGTGATGCCATGGAAAGTCAGAGGACCTGGGCTCAAATCTCAACGGTTTCACTTACAATCTCTGTGACTTTGAGTAAGTCCCACAGCCTCTCTGGGCTTCAGTTTTTTCAGCTGTGAAATGAGAGTGTTGGATTAGATGATCTTTGCCATTCATTCCAGCTTTGCCTAAAGATGCACAGAGAGACAGCTAGAGAGTCAGGAAGACCTTGGACAGGTCACTGAACCTTTAGGTGTCCCAAATAACTTTCAAAGATGATCTCAAACTTGACCAAAACTTCTCCCCCAAACATTGCTCCTTTATACCATCAACCTTCTAATTTATGCGGGCTCAAAGCCTCAGAGGCATCTTTGGCCCTTCCCTCTCCCTCCTGCCTCAATTCCAATCAGTTGCCAAATGCTGTTGAGTCAATGATCCTGACATCTTTTGTATCTGTCCTTTGCTACTCAAATTATGCCTTCACCACCTCTCACAGGGCCTATTTCAACGTCCTCCTGATTGCTCTCCCTGTCTCTTTCCACCTTTCCAATCCATCCTTCACACAACTGCTAAATAACCATCCTCAAGCCCAGGTGAGACCCTGTCTATTGACCCTAGAATTAAAGGTAGACTTAGGAAGTCATTTAATACAACCCCATCATCTTATAGGGGATGACATTTATGCCTGATTCTTGGGGAAGTGATTTGGTTAAGGCCACATGTGCAATAAGTAACAGAGCAAGGGTTGGGTGGGAAGCCGG
The DNA here is from genome assembly GCA_011680675.1 of Gymnobelideus leadbeateri. Lineage (NCBI taxonomy): Eukaryota > Metazoa > Chordata > Mammalia > Diprotodontia > Petauridae > Gymnobelideus > Gymnobelideus leadbeateri. Next base: position 111,375 of record WOXC01008883.1, on the reverse strand, counting down.
TCTTCTATGTCCAAATCCAAAATTCTTCCACTGTCATCTTAGGTGACACTATATAGCTTAAAACTTATATACCTGTAGACTATTCCTTCCTTTAGGGCAGGCACTACATCATTTTTCAATGTTAGCTCTTGGCAAGCATAATGTTTTTATAGTTTTTTCTTGACTGGTCATGTGATTTTATCAGTGTAGGGGGCTCTTGGTGAGCCCTTGGCTCTGGACTTTTTTTTTTTTTTTTGAGACTGGATGTTCCTATTTCTCCCATGATGCCTGGTTGTTTCATTGAAGTGGTAAGTATTTACCCCTGATACCTTGGTTTCTCTAGCTGGGAAGGAAAGGCAGGGGTGGTTCCTCAGAAGTGACTGTGATACAGGAGAGAGAAAGAGTGAGAGAGAGAGAGAGAGAGAGAGAGAGAGAGAGAGAGAGAGAGAGAGAGAGAGAGAATTTGTTCTTACTGGTTGTGTGACTTTTGGCAAATCAGCTAATCTCTCTGAGTCTCACCTTCCACATCCATAATAATTTGGAGGTTGGACTAGATGGCCTCTGAAGCCCCTTTTAGCTCTTTATCTATGATCCTATGACTGTCTTCTGGGGAGAGACCTTTAGGAATAAGTAGGAAATTTGATCTCCCTGAGGCAAGGCTGATCTGATTGATGAGTATGGGATGGTAGGAGGGTGGAGGGGGTAGGGACAGGTGCTTGAAGGAGGAGGAGAAGCAGGGAAAGAAGCTGGCATTTGGTCCTGGCAGGCAGTGGGGAGAGAGGCAGGCAGATGGACGTGGGCATGAGGCCGGCTGGCGGTCAGTGGGAAACAAGAGAGTAAGGAAGTAGAGAAGGGCAGGTGATAGTTGAAGATGGAGGTGGCAGAAGTCATTTATGCTGGATGAATGTTTGTGGAATTACAGAAGGAGGCTTGGTAGTAGCATGAAAGGGTGTGTGTGTGTTGGGGGGGCACTAGGAAATTGTCTGGGGCTTCAGCAGGATAGCAAGGGAAAGGAAGGAGCTTAAATAAGGAGCATTGAGACATTCCTAAACAGTCTGCTTTGCTAGGAGGTCCAGCTGTGTGCCCAGGGGTGGAGGTTTGGGTCTCAAGGAGGCACAGTGGAAAGAGCTCTCCCTCTGGAGTCACATGACTGGAATCACAGATACTACCTCTGACCCTTTCTCTCTGGGTGAATTTAGGCACTTTAACCTCCCTGAGCCTCAGCTTCCCCATCTGAATAATAATAATAGTAGAATGTATGACCTCTGAGATTCCTTCCAGCTCTGAATCTGATCCTGTTTTTCTGGGTCTCAGTTTCCACATCTGTAAAATGAGGGAATTGGACTGGATGGTTCTATGCAGCTCTAGAACTGGAATCTTACCCCAAGGTGCCCCAGTTTTCAAGGTGGGGAGGGGCTGTCTGGCATGTGCTACAACAAAGGGTAGTAGGGTGGATGGGGGTAGATCATGATGGGCAAGGCAATTTGGAATGTCATCGACTTAAAGATGGCAGGGAGAAGAATCCCTCATCTGCTGGAGCCATCATTTCTTTCTCCAAAGTCCATAAGCAGCCAGCTGGACCTTGCTGGATCACTTCCTGTCTGTTCCCTCCTTCTCTGCCCCCAGCTCCTGCGCCCACGCTTTAGGGCTTGGCCTCGGCCCTAGGGCTCAGCCTGTGACTAGCTGTGTCCAGTGGAGCCAATGTTCCTCTGTACGGGGATGGTTGCCATGAGACAGTCCTCATCTCTCTTCCATTTCTTCCTCTGTCAGATTCAGCTTTCCCAGCATCTGGTCTTCCTCCTCTTACATCAGAGGGTCTGGGAGCTGACTGCCTTGAGATGAGCCCCCAGACACCCGAGGTTGTCTCCCCAGAAATCACTCAGAGCAGACTGTCATCTCCAGGAAGGGCCACGCCCAGTCTAGGGTGGAGAGGTGCCTACTGTATCTATAGTATCCCAGGGTCACAGAGCTGGAAGGGACCTAGAACCCCCTAATCCAACCCCCTCATTTCAAAGATCAGGAAGTGGATGCTCAAAGATGGTGGAAGATCCTGGATTGCGACAACCTCTGAGGTCATGTAATTCAATCCCTTCATTTTAAAGATGACAAAACAGAAACCCAGAGAAATTAAATATTTGCCCAGAGGTGGGATTTGAGGCCAGGCCCTCGGACTTCAGCGCTGTTTCCAGAACAAGAAGGAATCAGAAGGCTTCTGCCCTTCTGATAGGGAGGGAGAGCTGTCTTAATAACCAGCCAGGGCCTTCAGGTTCATAAAGATGTATGGGGGGGAGGGTCTGCTATGCATGTGGCAATGGTGGCTTTTTCTTTTCTTGTTTTGTATTTAAGTTTAAAATAAAAAAAAAATTACAGATCCAGTGCCCGAAGAGGCCTCGAGGTCAGCTTGTCCAGCACTCTCCTTTTCGAGGAGATTGAGGGGTGACTATAGTGTCCAGACCTCCCTGACCAGTGCAGGTCATTGCTCCTTTTCGAGAGGGAAGGATGAACCAAACAACCACCATAATTCGGCCACAATCCTCTAGTCTTCTCTTTTCTAGTCTTCCTTTCTAGTCTTCTCTGAGAGTTCCCTGGGCCCAGAGAGATTAAGTAACTTGCCTGAGGTCACACAGCCAATGTGTATTCAGAGGCTGGGCTGGAACCCTGGATGTCCTGAGGCTGAGGCTAGTCTACTAGGTCTTCTGCTTCTCTTATGGCCCTGGCAACAGGAAGGCAAAAGTAAGGTAGCCCCTTTTCTTAAGGGGTTTGCCCTCTAAAGGACTTGAAGAATTTGAGACATATAGGATAGTTTTTCCCCACAGGGAATTTGGGTGGGAGGAAATAGAAAGAGGGCCTGGATTCAAATGCTGCCTCTGATATTCCAGAGTCACTGAACTCTGAGGGACTCAGTTTACTCATTTGTAAAATGAAAGAGATGGCCTCTGAGATCCCTTCTGGCTCAAAATATATTTATTCTGGGCTGGCGAGGTGATACAGTGAATAGAGCACCAGCCTGGAGTCAGGAAGACCTGACTTATATTCAAATCTGGCCTCAGACACTTAACACTTATTAGCAGTGTGACCTTGGGCAAGTCACTTAACCTCAATTGCCCTGCCTTCCCCCCTCCAAAGAAAGAAATATATTTATTCAGCAAATATTGACTTGGCACCTACTATGTCTAAAGCATTGTAGAGGATGCAAAGAGGAATAAAACCAGCCTTGTCCTTCATGGATTGACAGTCTAATAGGAGAAATGAGATATGTGGCATAACTGTCTTCAGAGCCAGAGGACCTGGGTTCATATCCTGCCTTTCATGCTAACTGCCTCTGGCTTTCCTTCATTTCCCTGGACCTCAGTTTCCTCCTCTGTAAAATGAGGGCATTGGACTAGATGGCCTCTGGGATCCTGTCCAGCTGGAAGCCTATGAGCTCTCTACCCTCTGCCCTTACCTCCTTATATGGTCCTATGAGCTCTGTTTGCACAGAAGAGTCAGTTATAAAAACAGGTCAGATTGAGAGCCCCAACAAAGATGTTCTTTGGTAGACCAGGGGCTTTGGGCTTAGAGAACAGGACCCTGGTGCCAAGACTTCCAAGAGCTTGGTGATCTAGGCCATCAGAAGGTGATGAGGACAAAGACAGCAGAGGAGGCCTCCAGATCTCAGAATTACTGGAGTGTGCCTACATTCCTCCTCATCCCCATCCAGAATGCCCTGACCCCAGTCTTTGTGCTAGAGAAAGGGGCAGCCATCATCGACTAGAGAGTCTGTGCCCCTGTGGCAGGGCTGATGACCCCTGAATCCTGAACTCCTTAGGAGAAGGCAGAGCCTAGGCTCAGTGGCTCAGTGCCCAACTCAGAGATTACAGTCTATTTGCTGGGTCTATAATCTTTTAAGAACATACTTGTTTGCCTGTCATCTCCTCCATTAGAATGTAAGCTCCTTGAGGGCAGAGACTGTCTTAGACTGCCTTTCTTTTTACCTCCAGCTTAGCACAGTGCCTGGCACATAGAGAGAGCTTCCTAAATGTTTGTTGACTCTTGACTGAACTGACCTGACACCATGCCTGGTCCCTAGGACATGACTGTGCTCCAAGGCTGTGTCCATTCTTGATTCAGAACTGGAATTATACATTTGTACCCTGCATCATGCTGGGCAAACCGAGACCTGTCAGCTCTGTGTGACCAGATGGCCTCCAGTCCTGACCATTCCTTGTAATGGTGACATTGACTAGCCTCCTGTCTGTCGACAAGATGGACCTTGGAAGGAGAGATACGAGGCATGTGATCCAATAACTCCATGCCTTTGGATATATGTGTGTGTGTGTGTGTGTGTGTGTGTGTGTGTGTGTGTGTCTTTGTGAATGTTTGGGTGAGTGTTGCTGCAAATTCATGCCGGGCATGAAGGACACAGCTGTTATACCTGAGAGCCAGGACAAGACCCTGGAGTTACGTAGGCAAGACGGGAAAATTTCATTTGCCATATGTTTCTGCCCACCAGAACACACGTGATTTGACTTCTCACCAAATAGATATCCTGGTGCCATGGAGAGCAGAATTTTCTGGCATTCAGAATTTGTGCTTTTATACAAAGTAATGTTAAAAAGTGTCTTCTCCCTCCTCATCCTCCCACCCCACCTCCCATCCTCCCAGGGTTTGCACCCTAGGAAGCTGTCCACTTAGCCTACCCTTGGTTCCTGCTCTGCACCTGTGTCTTTGAGGGATGGGGGTGAGGGTCCTTTCAGGTCTAGGGGCAGCTGGTGAGGGTGAGACAGACAAAAGGGAGAAAAACCCACATGTGGCTGGCCTGATATGTGAGAGCTTTTTTTTGTGTGAGAGTTTTCTTGCTGTTCAGGCTTATTTGCTCATACATGTAACATGTCCTTGTGTTTCTCTGTGTGTGAAAGTGTGACTCAGATTCATCAAACTCTTCCCTGCTGTGATTTTGTCTCCCAGGCCTACTGCCCCTTCACCCCCCTCAGTTTCAGCTCCTCTGCCTGTCAGTGCCTCTGAGCCGAATTCCCTCCCTATTCAGCCTCTCCTCTGTGTCTGTCCCCTCCTTCTCAATTTATGCTTCCCTCCCTTCCTCCCTCCCCGTCTCTACATATCACCTAGGCCCTGGCAGCTGTTCCTTTGCCTGGAAATTGTGTGGGTGGCTGCCTCCTCTGACCTGAGCTGCCTTCTGGGGGTCAGGGAGGCAGGATTGGGGAGGGAAGAAGAGAAAGCAGAGTTACACAGCCCTAACCGCGCCCCCCACCCACTTCACAGAGGGCAGGAGAGGATGTTGCCCTCTTAGCTCTGCACTCTGGGAAGAGAGGGTACATCAGCCCAGGTATTAGAGTGAAAGCCAGGTCAGGCATCAGAAGATGCTTCCTGACCATGGCTGGTAGGCAGAGCAGGACATTCAAAGAGCAGGAATCTTTGCTCCTCTTTCTTACTAGCACACTGTTCATAATCTGTGTTCAGAGTTATAACTCTGGTGGGGTGATCTGGGCTTTTCCCCAGGGTTCTAGAACTTAGAGGATACTTGTACACGTTGGGCTAGTAGAATCTTGAGCATAGGGACTGTTTGCATTTTTGACTTTATATAGGGTGTCCCAAAAGTCTTAGTTCAGTCAGGTTTACATTTTAATAAAAGCTTATTAAGCACTTGTCTCTACACAGAGTATCCCAAAAGTCTTAGTGCAGTTTTAAAGCTTTAATAAGCTTCTGTTAGAGCTTAAATCTAACTGCACTAAGACTTTTGGGATAACCTACATAGAGATAAGCATGAAAACACCTTTGGGCCACCCTGTATATGCAGCCACCAGCAAAATGCCGGGCACCCAGTAGGTAGTTAATAAATGTGTGACAATCAGAAAACATTTATTAAGTGTTTACAATGTACCAGGCACTGTTCTAAGCCCTGGGGATACAGAAGCACGGTCCCTCTCCTTAAGGAACCCACATTTTACTGGTTAGACAAAATGCAAAGAATTGTCCATAATAGACCTATTCAGTGTCAATGTGAGGTGATTGCAGCAAAAAGGCACTAAGGGCTGGGGGTAGGAGGTGGAAGGGATTGGGAAATGCCTCTTGGAGAAGGGGAGATTTCAGCTGAGCTTTGAAGGAAGTCAGTGAAGCCAGGGAGGAGGGAAGGTATTCCAGGGGACAGCCAGGACAAAGGCATGGAGGTGGGAGATGGAGTATCTAATGCAAGGATGAGTGAGTAGACCACTTTGCTAAACTGGATTGAACTGAATTTAGCATCTTGTTAGCAAGAATGTTTTTTTTTTAAATAGGAAGCGAACAGATCTGTTGGGGGAGACCTTAAAAACCATCTAGTCCAACCCCCGTATTTTATAGACCACTAAACTGAAATTCAGAGGGGATAGGTGACTGTCACATTTATACAAACAGCAGGATTCAGAGCCAAGTCTTTTTGACTGTGGTCTATGAACTGATACACTGTGGTGAGTTCTTCCTTAGCCCAGCCCTTGCCCTCTCCTCCTCTGGACAGATCCTCAGCAGTGCCTGACCATAGGTCTGAGATTTGAGTTGTACCCTCTGGGCTTTTTCTCCCTTTTCCTATCCTCCTCCTTCCTCCCTGCTGCCACTCAATTAAATTTATATTTTTAAAAAAGTGGATTCGAGGCCCTCTTCATACTGCCTGTCCCAGCTGGGTTTTAGGACATGTGGCTAGTCTGACAGCATCACCAGTCATGATTCTGTGTTGTCCTCTATGCATGTAGATGTTACCTCTGACTCATTGTCAGCAGGACATATGATGACATTGGAGCTGGGGCCCTTACCTGGTTCCCCCGAGGATGGCTTGGGTGAGGGGGGCCAGTCTATGGGCAGAAGGCAGGTTTTGCTTTGTACTATGGGGGTGTCTGGCCGTCCTGGCCAGTCTTTTTGACTTTATGAGAATCACAGAATGATGGGATGTCAGAGCTGTTTTAAGAGGACTTAGAGCCTATAGAGCCTTTAGGGTGGCAGAGCTCAGAAGGACCGTAGCTTATAAAATGTCAGAATTGAGAATGCCTTGGATCATAGAATAGATGTGTGAGTGGTACCCTTGGGGGGACAGGGGAGGTGGGTTTCCAACCTAGAATGTCAGACTGGAAAGAACCTTAGTACATTGAATGTTAGAGTTAGCAGGGGTCTTAGAGCAGACTCTTAGAGCTGGGAAGAGCTTCAGAGAATAGAAGGGTCAGAGATGGGAGGGACCCTTAGAGGCCCCTCAGTTTACAGAGAAGGAAACTGAGTCCTGAAGAAGAGAAAGGGATGCAGGGTATCTAGTTTCTAGTTTCCCCAACTAGAACCATTGATTCCTAGTGAGTACCTGGGCTCTAACGGGATGAGCTAACAGCTGCAGAACTCAGGCTTTCTAATCCCTTCCCTCCTCCCCCCTCCTTGGGGTTATTAGGAAGATCAAAGAGATAATGTATGTGAGAAAGCCCTTTGTAAAGAATAAAGCCCTGTACCTACTAGGGGATTGTTGTTCCAAGGAGGCCAGCCTGGCTCAGCCACCCATTCCCTACCGAAGGCTCTCTGATAAGGCAGGGGCTCCCCATCCCCCATCTCAGCAGCCCCTCCTCTTCTCCCCAAATGCAGCAACCCAGGGCTGCAGGAAAGGAGAAACTAGGAGAGGGGGAGGGGGAGCTGGCTGCTGCTTCCTTCTTTCTTGTCTTAGTCTAGAAAGCCCCCCACCCAAAGCAACACCTTCCCTTTCAAGTTTTTCTTCTGCAGCACCCAGACTAGCCTGCAGAGGGAGCCACAACCCCGTCCCTACTGCAAGCCAGGCTGGAGGAGGAACTCCCCATCCATATGACTTAAGGCAGAAGGGGATTTAGACTTCACCAGTGCAACCCCTCCATTTACACCAGAATGGGGGGAATGACTCACCCAGGGTCACACAGCAAGGAAGGGTCAGAGGCTGGTCTTCTGGCTCCAAATTCTCTCTGGTATTTGGGTTCCATAATAGTAATATTCAGTTTCTCTCCATCTCTTGCTTCCTCATCTCCAGCTCTCCCCTCTCCCCCTTCCTTGTTCCTTTTGGAAGAATAATGTTGGTTTTGAGTCAACTCTCCCTGACCCACTTGGGATTTTCTTGGCAGAGATACTGGCATGGTTTGCCATTTTCTTCTCCAGCTCATTTTACAGATGAGGAAACTGAGGCAAACGGGTAAGTGACTTGGTCAGGGTCACACAGCTAGTAAGTGTCTGGTGCCAGATCTGAACTCAGGCCCGCCCAACTTCAGGGTTGACATTCTATCCACTGCACCCTTTGGAAGAATGTATTTTTCTTCTTTAAATCCACATGTTTAATCCACATCTGCATTGTTTCCTCTTTGGGAGTTCCATGCACCAATGAAATCAGAAGTCACAAATCTAACCCTCAAATCCTAATTACAATCATAATAAAACATATCTATCAGCTATTTACGTCATGATTCCATTTGTTCCTTACAACCAAGTGAGTCGGATTAACCATAATGCTCCTTTGACAGATGAGCTAAGATCCAGGGAGGTAAATATGGTAATAATAATGTAATAGAATATAATAATAACAGGTCCCATATATATCACTTTCATGCTTACCTTATCTGATTAAATCCTCATAAGAACCCTGGGAGGTAAATGCTGTTATTATCCTCATTTTCAAGATGAGAAACTTGAGATCCAGAAAATTAAGGAATTTACCCAAGGTCACACAGCTAGTGGATTATCTGAGGAAGGATTCGAATCCACATCTTCCTGCCTCCCAAGTCGAGCACTCTACCAGCTATTTTGGGGATCACAGTTAGCAGACAACAGAGCCAGCACTTGAAGCCAAGGCCAGTGTCTTTCTGCTTCATCACCTTGCTCCTAAAATCTGTCTGGTTCCTGGGTGGGTCTGGACCACCAGCTGGCCAGCTTCATAGTCAGCAGTCTGAGAGCCATGCTGGCTTCACTCCTGGAGATAAATCTGGATGAATTAATGGGGTTGTTTTAAAAGAAATACAGTTCTATTGATTTAAGTATAACATAATGATGTATTGCCAAGTAGAGATCCTGGAAGGTAGGCTTTAATATCAAGATATGAGTCATTTGTAATTAACACATTCATTGTTAGAAACATCACAGCTCTTGTTCTTGGAAATTCACACACACACACACACACACACACACATTTCAGAAGCAGGTCAAACCTTCCCCCTGTAATTATAGCTGACCCTCCTATAGCCTTTACAATTTGCAAAGTTCATGTTGTTGTGTTTTAGTTGTGTATGACTGATGCTCTGTGGCCCCATTTGGGATTTTCTCAGCAGAGGTAATGGAGTGGTTTCACATTTCCTTTTCCAGTTCATTTGACAGATGAGGAAATTGAGGCAAACAGAGTTAAGGGACTTGCCCAGGGTCACACAGCTAGTATCTGAGGTTGGATTTGAACTCAGGTCTTCCTGACTCCAGAGACCCAGTACTCTGTCCACTGTGTTATGTAGCTGCCTCAAACTCTTTCTTTACACCCATTAAAAAAAATCCTTACCGGAACACCAGGAGGCAGTTCAGAATCATTGATTTCATCTCCAACATAGAGAACAACCCCCCTGTAACTTAGCAGCTAAGTCTTAGAGAGTTCCTTGTGGCTCAGAGAGAGATTAAGGGACAGTATTAAATGTCATGATTCGAATTCAGATCTTTCTCACTGCAAGCACAACAGTCTCTTTGGTATGTTGTGCTGGCACACAGTAATTCTGTTTCTAAATTCATTTCCTTCAAGGACAGTCTCCAACCCAGCCCAGCCCCTCTGACTTTATATTGCAGTTCCAGTTAATGGAATCCTTAGGAGTACAATTCTGTGGTATTTGGGTTCCATGTAGGTGTTGTAGTGTGGGTAGGGCACTGGATTTGGAGACCTTCGTTCAAATCCTACCTCAGACATTTTACTAACTGTGTGACTCTGGGCAAGTCAGGGATAATAATAGCCCCATGTGCAAAATTAGGGTTCTTCTCTAGCTTATTCCAGCTGTTACTGTCTCCCAGAGCTGAGAAGCAGCCTGTGGACTTCATTTTCTGCCTTTGTCAAATGAGGAGGCTGAATGATTTCTAGGATCCTTCCCAGTTCTAAGATCTGCATCTAAGAATTCCTGTGTTATGGGTCTTTTAGCTTCAGTGAAGCAGGAATGATTCTCCCCATTTTATAGAGGGGGACAATTGAGATCCAGACAAGTGAGGTGACTTGCTGGTCATCACACAGTGGGGCAGTGGCCAGACTGAGATGAGAATCTAGATCCTAGGTAGGAAGACCTGGAGCCCCTGTGAATGCCCCAACTGTCTGAGTTGGCCCTTTGACTCTTGGTGGGGGAGGTCAGGCAATGAATGATTCATCGCCTGCTCCAAGCGCATCTGTTTCCTGGCTTTCCTGTAACTGGTCCAGGGAGAGGAGCTTTTGATGGGGGTTTGGGGTTGAGGGTGGGAAGGGCCCTTGGCTGACCTCCTAAGTCAGGGATGGGAGGACAAAGGGGGCTTAGAGAAGGGTCGACAGACAGGGCCCCAGACTTCCTGGCCTTTTCTGATCCCCCTAGGTCTGGTCAAGGCTGGAGCCCTTGGAAGGGGGGGAGGCAGGGAGTCTAGTGGTAAGCAGAGCCAATGGAGCATTGTCCTTGGAGCTCCTGTTTGTCCTGAGAAACCTGGGGGTGGGAATGGGAAGAGGAGGGAAGCTATAGCTTGTCCTCCATGGCAGAAAGAGCTGCCCTTAAGACTCTGGGATAGACCTTAAGACATGGGTTCCAAACCTCAGGTTTTGACACAAATTAATATTTATATCCAATCATTCAGTCAGTCAGTCAGTCAACAAGCATTTTTTAGTCTGTGTGTTAGGCACTGTGCAAAATGCTTTGGATACACAGACAGAATGGAAACAATTCCTTGTCCTCAAGGAGCTTCATTCTAAAGGAGAGACAAAATGTTACACACACATACACACACAGACACACACACACACTAGACACACATATATGTTCGTATGAGTATATACACACATATACATATATAGAGAGAGGGTCATCCCTTGTAATATAGAACAAAAAGGAGAGGAAAAAACCTAAACAATAATAACCCAGTTTAGCAAACCTAGCTAACCCATTGGCTGACCTAGAAAACATGTACATTACTCCACACCTGTAGGCTCGTGCCTCTTGAAAGCAGGAAAGGAGGTATGTTTTCTCACCTTTTATTTGATCTCAGGTTTGTTTAAGCTTCACTCTCTTCATCTGTGTACTTTGATGCCTCCATGAAGTTGTGATTTCTCTCCACCAATCACAACCCTTCCATATTTCCCCATCTTGTGCAATGCCTGTCCATATCTGACCACAGGTTCTCTGGAGGGAACCTCACCATGCTGGGGACTTCCCCTCAAAGTTTCTGAGATGGAGAAATGGTCTACTATTCAAGAAGAACTGCCTTTAACATTGGCTGTGGAACCCTGGGCAAGTCATTTCTTCTCTCTAAGACTAAATTGCAGAGAAAATGTTGACCTGCATTGATGAAGGGAGTCTCCTCATCTGTAAGTTCTCTGTCCCTATCCCTCTGCCTTCTCTTCATGGCATTGCCTAGCTCCCAATGGACCATTCATCAGTTACCAGTAACCTTTCCTACATGAATGCTGACCCACCTCCTTTTCTGTTCCTGTATCTTTCTGATGACATCTCTGATACCACTTTTCTTGTGTAATTTTTCTTTGGTAAGAAAAGATAGTCCACCATGCTCCTTTTTGTTGGCCTTCAGTTTTCATTGTTTGGAAACTGTGGTATTCCACGACTCTCAGGCAAATAGTATCATGAGAAGGTTCTTTTGTTTGTTCTTTTGTTTCTTAAGGAGGGTCATTGTTTTAGAGAGAAGCCTGGGAATAATTAAAAACAGGACACAATTTCCCAAAGGCACTCTATCTCCCTCCTGTTCTGTGTCTCCATCATTATCTATCTGATGTGTCTGACCAAGATACATAGATCGTTGGACCAGCTCTATGGAATGCCCATCCCAATTTATATCATAGTCTGGATGAAGAGGCATTTTTTTTACTCATTTCATTTTTAATGTGTGGAGAGTTAGGTCAAATGAGTATTAATGGAACTCATGTAAGTTGTTCTGCAATGTCCTGGGACTGGATGTAATGTCCAATGTTGGCCACAAGTAGGAATACCTTGAAGACCTCATGGTCTTCACCTTGGACTCTGGGTTGGGCAACAGGTGCCATGATGGTGGCAAACATCTTTGCTATCTCACTCGATATGAATAATTAGAGAGCTATCAAACAAAGTTATCTCTCTGGTTGCAGCTTTCAAGGCTCCTTGTCTGATTTTGACATGTCTGGGAGATACCTTGATTTTGAAGGAGACTCTTTGAGAGGGACTGCCTTTAAGAAGACACTGGCATTCTTTTGCCAAATTAAATGCTTTTCCATAGTCAACAAACAATAAACACAGTAGGATTTTGTCTTCTCTATACCTTTCAGGCAACTATGTTACTGTGAAGATGAAGTTTGTTCTGAAATCCTGTTTGTAAAAAACATTCCTCTTTCCTTCTCAAACCTACATCAAAGATGTCCTCAGAGCACATGAAGATTAGTCCCATGATAGTTTTATAAAAATGGGGAAGTAAGCAGATGGGTTGGTAGTTATTAATATCCCTCAGTCTCCCTTTCTGGGTGGTATTAAAATAATATTAACAGCCTCCTTTTTGAGTAATACTGATATAAAATATTAAAAGATAGATTTTTTCCAAGCTTTTCTCCTGTTTAGTGAAGCTGAAAATCAGTGCCTCATTATGATCACACTATTTTCCTTTCCTGTAGACAAATCTCATCTAGAAGGAAGGAAATAAGCATTTATTAAGCACCTATTGTGCCAGACACTGTTCTATGTGTTTTATCAATATTATTTCATTTGATTCTCACAACAACTCTGGGACATAGTGCTATTATTATCTCCATTTTGCAGTTGAGGAGACTGAGGTACACAGAAGATAAAGGACTTGTGCAGAGTCACACTGCTAGTAAGTGTTTGAGGACAGATTTGAACTCAGTTCTCCATGATTCCAATCCCAGCACTCTATCCACTGTGCCACCTAGCTACATCTAAGCCAGCTCTGAGCAGAGTCAATCTAATCTAATAGTTCTTTTTTTTTTCTTCCTTCCTTCCTTCTCTTTCTTTTTTCTTTTTCTGTTTTTTCTTTTTTTTTTTTTTTCACTTTTTGGAGGGAGAAGGCAGGGCAATTGGTGTTAAGTGACTTGCCCAAGGTCACATGGCTAGTTTTGTGTTATGTGTCTGAGGCTGGATTTGAACTCAGGTCCTCCTGACTCCAGGGCCAGTGCTGTATTCACTGCACCACCTAGCTGCCCCTATTTCTCTTTTCTTTATTGCTATTTCTACTTCCTCATAAAACATCTTGGGGATTGTGATGTTGAATCCCAATGTGGAAGTTTCACTTTCATTGATGGAGAAGAGTTTATGATAGAAAAAAACTTTTATATTTTCCTGTGTGTTTACAGGCCTTTCCCATTTTTCTTCTGGTCTAGTAAATATACATAAAAATGCTTTCAGCTCTTAATCTGTGATCCACCTTCTAAATTCATCCATAAATGTCTTCAGGATGGTTTTGTTTATTTGGATCTCTTGACATGCCTTTTGTATATTTTCCCCCTCCTCCCACTTTGTTTCTATATATTTTTTCTCCATGAGCAATACTGTTCATGATATTCCACCATCATCCTCTGTAAGATTTTACAAATAAGTTTTTATTTGAGCATGTCCTTGGATGCCTTGCTCTGCTAGGCAAGGAGATCAAGCATGTTCTGGCTAAAATCGTTTTTGGATCTTCTGGTTGTGATGATTGATTTACATTTGTTAAAACTTCTTTAGGAAAAAAAAAACTTCTTTAGGAAATGGTCATAGTCTGCACTGATGTCTGTTCCTTTGTCTATTTTCCATTTTTCAGCACCAACAACTTGTTAAAATAGAACGTTTTAGAGTAGTTTTAGTGGTAAGTCATTACAGATACAATTCAACTGGGTCAATCAGTCATTACTAGTAGTCAATTAGAATTTGTTAAGCACCTACCAGGTACCAGGCACCGTACTAAGCTCTGGCATACACCAAAATCACAGTCTCCTGCTTTCAAGGATCTCATGGTGTAACAGGGGAGACAACATGCAAATAACAGTGTATAAATAAAGTATACAGAGTAAATTGGGACTAAGCTCAGAGGGAAAGTGCTAAGATTAAGGAGGACATAGGGGGCAGCCAGAGAAAATGCCCTGAGTCAGAAGATGGAGAGTCTTGTGTGAGGAGCAGCAAAGGAGTCAGTGCCACTGTTTACAGGGTATATGAAGTATATAGTGGGAAAGTATATAGGTGGGGGTAGCTAGGTGGAGCCATAGTGCACAGATCACCAGACCCAGAGGCAGGAAAGCTTATCTCTGTGAGTTCAAATCTAGCCTTAGACACTTACTAGCAGTGTGACCCTGGGCAAGTCACTTAACCCTGTTTGCCTCAGTTTCCTCACCTGTAAAAATGAACTGAGAAGGAAATGACAAACCACTCCAGTATCTTTGCCAAGAAAATCCCAAATGAAGTCAGGGAGATCTGGACACGACTGAAACCAAGTGAACGACTTCCTGATCCATGCTGGGCACTCTATCCACTGAGCCGCCTATAGTGGGGCCTAAAGTTTCACTCAGTTCCTTTTTCTTCTGCTGCTGCCACCCAGGTAGCTGGATAACTGATTTTTAGCATCTGTTCTCTCTTTTCTTTTTGTCTTCTTCCTCACCCTCCAGGCCACATTACTGTGTTTGTAGGATTTATTTACAAGAAATAAATCCAGTGGGACATAATAGAAAGGGAAGGCTGGCTTTGTGGTGAAGATGACACTGGGGTCAAGTGAGGCCTCTGACCTATCCTGGTTGTGTGACTCTGTGGAAAGCATTGACTTCTCTGGGCTCCAAGTGCCTCTCTAAAACCATCATTTGTTGCCTTGCTGCTGATTTATAGTAGTAAGAGTTTTCTCATTAGGAAAATAAAGGTTAAACTGAATTTTTAAGATTTCTAAGCACACAAAAGTTAATATGGAAATTCAGAGCTTGGGGTTCTGTGCCCCCTGTGGTCATAGTGAGCAGGGTGAGTCTAGAGAGGGAGCCTGAGGGTCCCTAGGGTAAGAGTCCCCCCTCTCCCTCTCTCTCCATGCCTACGTTCCCCGGGAGAGAACCAAGTGGTTCTCTGACAGCTTCTTCTTCCAATTCTACTTTCAGGCCTCCACAGAGAAGAATATAGTCAAAAAGAAAGCACACTGCTCTGAAGACAGGAGATCTGCATTCAGCTCCCTTGTCTGACTCTTGCTACTTGTGTGACCTTAGGCAACCCCTTCTGCTCCCTGGGCCTCAGTTTCCTCATCTGTGAAATGAGAGTTTTGGACCAGGAAGCCTCTGGGACTCTTTCTAGCTCTAGATCTATGGTCTCTGGGCCTAGGTTTAAATTCTTCCCCTCCCCCAAACCCCAGCCTTTAACCAACTGGTGCCTTGGACACTATCAGGGCTAATACAACTCACCATGTATACTTTTGAGCCTTGAATGAGTGGGACTGCTCGAAATTCTCAGGCACAATATAAGTATGAGTTGTTATAATCATTTGTGGGAGTGGTAGCATGGGGGTGGTCTGTGGTGTAAGTGGAAAACCTAACTGGATTTGGAGACAGAGGACCTGAGTTCAAATCCTGCCTCTGACACTTGTTATCTGGGTGACCTTGGGCCACTTGACTTTACTTTCCTCCATCTGTGTCCTCAACTGTGAAGCAGGTTGGACTGACTTAAGCTGGAGGTCCTTCCTAGCTCTAAATCTACCGCCTACACTAACATGTCATCTGGTTCAAGAGAGATGGAAGGCTGTACCTCACTAAGCCAAGTGGGGATGACAGAATGTTGTATTTCCCAGGGGCCCAATCAAAGCAGGGCCCTTGGGACTCCTTAGTTTATGATGCGGCCTCCAGAGACCTGAGGCTCATAACTCACTTCCTGAAACTTCAGCCCATCCCTCCCCAAAGACCAGCCTCCAAGTGGTCAAGCAGAAATGACGTCAAAAGAAAAGGCAGAAATCCAGCCCTGGCCACGTTGGGGAGGAAGGCTATAGAGAGACAGTGAGGTGGGAGTGATGGGATTACAGGTCCACAGGGCTCAGTACTAGGGAGGTAGTCAGGGGCTGCCTGATATCATTGGCTCCTGGAGCATTCCCTGGCTGTGCTGTGTCTCTGTCTGACACTCAACAAATCACACACTCACACTGGGTTTCTTCCTCCTTCTCACTCTCCCCTCTCTCTCTCTCTCTCTCTCTCTCTCTCTCTCTCTCTCTCTCTCACACACACACACACGCACACACACACACACACACACACAGTCTACACAAGGAGGGATTCACATGATTTACCTAGGCTAACACACTCAGAATCACATGCACAGTGATTCAGTGACAAGATCATTATTCATGCTACTCCAAACCCTTCTTAACCCACACTAATTCTCACAGACATATATATATATATATATATATATATATATATATATATATATATATATATATATATGCGCACACACACACACACACACACACACACACACACCAGACCTTCTCTCTAACCTCTTTGCCAGTCTCATGGCTTGGAGTACAAATATAGAATATCCTCTGACTGGCAGGTGGAAATGCCAGCTTCCTCTGGACACAAGGGAAGATGCTGGTGGAGAAGGGAGAAGCTGGGCATAGGTATGAGTACCCTACTCCATTCCCCAACATGACTGGATCCTGGGGTAAGATCCTAGAATCACTGGTTTAGAGCTGGATGCTAGAAGCCAGCCAGGCAGCCCCCCCCCCCCATTTTACAAGTAAGAAAATTGAGGTCCAGAAGAGTTGAGTGGTTTTCCCAAAGTCATGAAGATTGTATCAAAGCTGAGCTCTGATTCTAAATACCCTCTTGTGTATCATACCATTTCTCCATCTCTTTATAGCCATAGTTCATAGGAAGGGACCTTGAGAGCCCACGGAGTCCAGGATGCTCATTTCACAGAAGTCCAGGAAGTGACTTGCCCAAGGTCATTTGGTAGTAAATACTAGACGTGGGATTTGAACCCATGCTCTTCGAGTCCAAATCCAATCTTTATCCCACTGTCACACACTGGGCTGCCCTGGCCCTTCCTCTGGCTGACCAAGCCTTTGCCTTCATGTTTTGCCAATGACTCTCTTGGATGAGGAGCAGCCAATGATTCTGGGGTGGGTTGGCTTCAGTTCCTCTTCCTGTTGCTTCAAGGTAGACATTTTTTGGGGGGAAGGGGGTTGTATGGCAATAATAGGAGGCACTTCAGGGGCCTGAGGTATGCAACAGACCAGGGAGGAGATGTGTCTCCTAGACAGAGGGAAGGGAGCCAGAGTCTCCAGTCTCTCTGCTCAGCTTCTGTCACCTCTGGGTCTCAGGAGAAAGTTGGCAATCATGCTCCTCCCCCCAAAAATCATGAGTCTTCAGGGGGAAAGCCAGGATCCCATCCTATCCAAACCAAAGACCCAAGCTGAAATGCCAGCTACTGTCCACCTCCCACCTGCCCCCTCTGCCCCCCAAACCAGAGCACTCTGTGCTCCACTGAGAGGCCACTTCTTGGCTTTGGGGACTAAAGTCAACGCATCCACCCCCACTTCAGGCCTGCCTGCTGGGGGAGTGGGGGAGGAAGGGAAAACATGTTACCTGGGGGCAAAAATAACCTTGCCCTTTGTCCCCTCCCACTCTGCACCATGCTGGTTCTTTCTTGCAGCCCTGCCTTCCCATGAGGGCTGCACCCCGAACAGCCACAAACAGGAAGACCAGGGGAAGGGGGTGTGTGTGCTGAAACTAGGGGCCTGGAAGGGCCAGGGGAGCTATAGCAAGGGCCCCTTTATTTCTCTTTCTTAGAGGTGGAGGGGGGAGAGTTATAGATGGCTTGTGTTTGAGAGGGGGAGCCCATTTCCTGTACCCCTTTGAGCCTCAGTTTCCTTATTTGTAAAATGAAAGCTGTTGAATTTGATGACCTAGGTCTAAATCTGTGCTCCCATGATCCTCAGGGGGTCTGTGCCCTACCCCCCATCTCCCCAGAAGTTATAGACGTGTATTTCATTCCCTCTCACTAGACAGGCAGGAGTGACTTGAAGAACATGGTCCATAGTTTCAGGATTGGGGGCTACACTCAGGTCCTCATTCATCCATCACATCTTTACTGAATACCCCCAAGCTAGGCCAACACGTCACATTCTCTGACCTCCAGGGAATCCCCATCTAGTTGAGGAGATAAGATATATTTCTTCGAAGAACAACAGAGCAAGTGAAATAATTTTCCCCTGGGCCTATTGCTTATCCAGGCCTCAGTTTCCTCACCTGCAAAATGAGGGAGTTGGACCAGATGACTCCTGAGAGCCCTTACAGCTCCAAGCCTGTACCCCTGCTCAAGCATTCCCTGTGATTCCCTATTGCTATAACTCCTTTGTGGGACATTTAACATCTTTCACCCTGGACTTATCACTTCCTTTCATCCACTCTGTGCCAGTCCAAACCAGACTAGCCGCTAGGATCCTGCATGTGACATCTCCTGCCTAGATACCTTGACACAGCTTGTGTCTGGAATGCCCACCCTCTGAGCTCCATCTCTCGGCATCCAGCGATCCTTCGAGGCTTAACTCAGGTGCCCCCTCCACAAGGCCCTTCCATACTTTGTATCTAGTCTATGCTTTCTGTTTCTACGTTGTCTCTCCCTATAAACTGCAAGCTCTCTGAAGGCAAGGCCTGTTGCCTTTTTGTCTTTAGCTCTCCAGCAGGAAGCAGCAGGCATAGTAAATGCATGAATGCACCAGACAAAGCAGAAAGATGTCTCTCATCAGGATTGTTGGTTTTATTTTATTATTTTTTATTTTTTTTTTGGAGGGGAGAAGGCAAGGCAATTGGGGTTAAGTGACCTGCCCAAGATCACACAGCTAGTAAGTGTCAAGTGTCTGTGGTCGAATTTGAATTCAGCTCCCCCTGACTCCAGGGCTGGTTCGATATTTGCTGTGCCACCTAGCTGCCCCTATTTTTTTTTTAAAGACCTTTGATCTCACTAATAAAGGGAGCTTTCCATGAGGAAAGTCTACCCATGTAAAGGGGTTTTTAATTAGAAGGATTTTAGGGATTTAGAGCTGAGTAAATTTAAGATCACAGATAGGGTTCTAGATTTGGAGCTGGAAGGGACTCAGAGGCCATCTAGTCCAATGCCTTCATTTTACAGATAGAAAAACTGAGGCCCAGAGAGCTAAATGATGTACTCACAGTCACAAAGGTCGGAACAGTGAAGATTGGAACCCAGGCCCTCTGACTCCCAAAGGCAGTGCTCCTTCACTATTCCACCCCACCCCCACACCGTGTCACCCCCTCGAGGAGTCACACTTGGTGCACCAGCATTTTCTCTAGAGAGGTGGCACCCTCTAGGCCCCCTGGTGCTCTGGGGGTCAGGGGATGATCATGGCTATGGATGGGTGACATAATGATCGTGTGTTTGGCTTTGGGCACATGCATGTGAGTGTGTGCACATGTGTGTATATGTTTATGCATGTACATGTTATGGGAGGAAGACCCAGGACATTGGATCTGCCCTTAGGTGGGGAGGAACAGAGCTTGCAGGATGAGAGAAGTCTACACTAGAAGAGATCTTAAAGCTGATCCAGGCCAAGCCTCCCCCACCCCCACCCCTTTACCAGTGAGGAAACTGAAGCTTAGATGAGGGAAGTTACTTGCCTAAGGTTTCACAGGAAATAAGTAAGTCAAGATTTAAATTGAGGCCTTTGGACTCTCACTGTGCCCCATGGCCTCCGTATACACAGGAGGAAGAGGGCACAAGTACTTATTGATGCCCACCCTGTGCCAGGCCCTGTGCTAAATGTGCTACAGATATTGGCTTGCTGGATCCCCTGAGGGGAGGTGATGGGCACCACTGGGGCTCCTTGGGGACTGCAGAGACAGAGCCCGGATCCTTCGCCAGGCCTTGGGCCACTTTTTGCCACTATATGGGAACTCTCGTTCTCGGTCAGGCTTGTGACATTCCCCAGCAGCCACTGTGCCTGGAGAAAATGGTGGTGTCTTCTGTATGGCAAAGGGCCCCGTGGGAATTCTCAGAAGCCTGGGTTTCAGGAAACCAGCCAGGATAGCTGTAGGGCAGAGGTGGGTACCCTCAGCATCGGGTGGTGTAATCTGCCAGCTGAGTGGTTCCGCTGCTGCCAGTTCCCCTGGGTTGTGGTGGCACGGGGTGGGGTGCGGTGGGGGGGCCCTGCCCCCACTGACCTTCTGCTTTCTTTCTCCTCCTTCCTCCCTGCCTCTTCTACTGCCTGGGCAGACCCACATTCTGTGAGCTTAGCCCCAAGGTCAGGAGCACAGCACTGTTCTCTCCTGGAGGAGCCTGGCTGCTCTCGGAGACACTTTCCACCGTCCTAATCTGCTCCCACTGGGCTTGAGTCAGCCCTCCCACAGGAAGCGTGTGGGGGGTGGGCAGACCCTGGAGCTCAGCGGTCTGTGCACCACCTCAAACCTGAGCGCCTTACTTCAGGCAACCCCAGAACCTTCTGCTGCTCTGCTCTGCCGTTACCCCTGATGCCTGGGAGGCCCGCCACAATGTTTGGGAGGAAGCGCAGCGTCTCCTTCGGGGGCTTTGGATGGTGGGTGCCTTGGGGTCAGGCAGAGGGCATGGTGGGAGGCATAGGCTGTGCATGTGTAGGACCAAGGAGAGGGAGAAAATGACCTAAAGTCTCATTTCTCCCAGTAGACCAGAAATATCTGGGATATCTTATGAGAGGACCAGGGGTAGGGATATCTTGGAAGTCTTTGAATGGAAGTGGGGAGCCTGAGAATTGGATTATAGGAGATGGAAGGGACCTCAGAGACCAGCCAGTTCATTTCATAGATGAGATCATTGGGGATCGGGGACACTGACCAAGGTCCCAGTGCCAGCGGTGACGTTTGGATCTGGTCCTCTGGTTCTGGAGCTGACCTGCTTTCCACTGCACCCCACTGCCTATTCTGGGGAGGTGGCAAATCAGGGGAACCCTCACAGAGACCTCAGGTGTCCCCTCAGCAGCCCTTGGGCACAGTCCTTCTGAGGTCAGTAGGAGGCATCCCTGGCCCATGGACTTCTAGAGATAGCCCTGCTCACAGACAGGGCTGCTGCTCTCCAGGCATGGGAGCAGAGAAGGGGCTGGGGCATGGGCCAGAGGACCAGATGGCCCTCCTTTTGTCTCTGATATCTGCAGGGTCAGACACCCTGAGTAACTGTGTGCACATTGTGAGTGTGTGTGTGTGTGTGTGTGTGTGTGTGTGTGTGTGTTTGTGTGAGAGAGAGAGAGAGAGAGAGAGAGAGAGAGAGAGAGAGAGAGAGAGAGAGAGAGAGAGAGAGAGGGAGGAGGGAGGAGGGGAGGGAAGAAAGAGGGGGGAAGAGAGAGAGAGAGAGAGAGAGAGAGAGAGAGAGAGAGAGAGAGAGAGAGAGAGAGAGGGAGGGAGGGAGGAGAGAGGGAGGGAGAGAGAAGGTTGTGTATGTGAGATATCTGGAGAATTTGTCACTCTGTTACGTATGAACTGCTTTGTATGTGTGTGCCTATGAGTGTTCATGTGTGAATAGGATATGCAGGAGATGTTAAAAGTATTCATCAGTTACTATTGCATATGAATTGTTCTGTATGTGGTGGTGGTGGTGGTGGTGGTGGTGGTGTGTGTGTGTGTGTGTGTGTGCATGACAGAGAGGGAGAGAGAGAAGAGAAGAGGAAGGGAGACAGACAGAGACAAAGACAGAGATAGAGAGACAGAGATAGAGGCAGAGAAAAGGATGGAGGGAGAGGAGGAGGGAGAGAGTGTGTGTCTCAGGCTGTGTGCATCCGTAACCCCATATGGATCTCTGCTTCAGATGGCTCCATCTCAGTGTTCCCTAATCTGGTTCTCAAGGCATAGATGGGGGGGAGGGGCAGCTATAGGAAGGAGATGGAAGAGGCTTTTACCCTCTGTCCACTAGATCTCTGGCCATCCATCTTGGTCTACTTTGTGAGCAAAGTCATCGTACTCTATGACTTTGGAATTTGCTTCACTGGTTCTTGCCTCAGTTTCCTCCTTTTGGAAACAGAGAGAGTTATGGAAACAGAGAGAGCTCTTGCTTCCAGAAGTTCCTGATTCCAGTGGAAGCCCACTTTCCAGATGAGGAAATTGAGTTCTTCATACACCCTAGGCTTGTGGCAGCTCTTCCCAGCTGGGGAGAAGAAACTTCTGGGTCCCTGTTATCAGTTTCCTTTCAGTTCCTGGGGCGGGGACTTCATAGAAAAGGGTAGTAGATGGAGGGGGGCCAGATGACAGCAGGACCAGTTTGAGAGATAACTGGGAGAGAATCTCAGGGTGGGGGAGATGGTGATAGGAAGTAGAGGGGAGGAGACAGGGTGGGAGAGATGGAGGGAGAGATTGGGAGGGAAACAGAGAAATGGGGAAAAAGGAAGGAGGGATGAGAGTCAAAGGGTGGTTCTGCTGACAGGCATCAGGGATAGGGGAAAGAAGAGTCCATTTAGAGCAGATAACTTGCTTTCAAGTCCCAGCTCAGCCCCTCACTACCTGGCTGACCTTAAGCAAATTCCTCTTCCTCTCTGGGTCTTAGTATGTTCATCTGTAAAATGGGGGAGCTGGAGCAGAGGGTCTCTACACTCCCTTTCCAGGAGGTATTCATCAGTAGTTACTATTGCATATGAATTGTTCAGTGTGTGTGTGTGTGTGTGTGTGTGTGTGTGTGTGTGTGTGTGTGTGTGTGTGTGTGTGTGTGTATGTGTATGTGTGTGTGTGTATGTGTGTGTATGCAGAGGATAGAGATGGCATAGCAAGGTCAGAGACCTGGGCTTCAATCTGGCTAGGGAGAGAGACTGGACCCAGGAGGTTACTGGCATAGGCCGACAGATAGATTATTTGGCAGCTCTGAGAAAGATGCATTGGAGACAGAGAGAAGAGAAGAGGAAGGGAGACAGAGAAAGGGATGAGAGGAGAGGAGGAGGGAGAGAGTGTGTGTCTCAGGTTGTGTGAGTCAGTGACCCCATGTGGATCTCTTTCTTTTTTCCAGCTGTCACAGTCTATCCTTCTATGACAAAAGGGGAGGGAGGAAGGGAGGGCAGAGGAACTAGAGGCATCCTAGTAGCTGGGAAGCCTTGTTGCCTGTTTGCATTTCCCAGGAAGCTTAGCTCTGTCTTGGCTGGGTCTACAGGGCCCTTGGCCTTGGCTTTTACTCTGATCTGGTGTTCTCTTCACCCCATTTTGAGGCCCTGAGCCACTTGAGCCTGCCTGGCTCCCTAGCTTCTGAGGGCTTCCCTCCATGATCACTGAGGACCCTCTCACCTCCCTTCCTGTTCCTGCTACTTTGGGTGCCCTGGGCTCAGAACCCACCCCCTCTTTCCCTGTTCTTCCCTTTCTGTTCTACAATCTGTACCCACAAGAATGATCTGCAGCCCATGAGAGGTGGGGGTGGAGGAGAGGCAGGAGGCAAGGTTATTTACAAATGTTATATAAATGGACATATTGTTGAGTCATGTTCAGTCCAGCCCTTTATGACTTCATGGACCATATTGTCCAAGGGGTTTTCCTTGGTAAAGATACTAGAGGGGTTTGCCATTTCCTTCTCCAGTGGATTAAGGGAAACAGAGATTAAGTGACTTGTCCAGGGTCACACAGCTAGTAAATATCTGAGGCTAGATTTGAACTCAGGTCTTCCTGATTCCCAACCCATTGCTGTAACCACTGAGCCACCTAGCTGCAGTAAAAAGAAAGTTGAATTGGGAGTCAAAGGACCTGGATTTAATCCCTGCTTCTGCCCCTTAGTACCCATGTGATTTAAGATTCTCTAAAATTAAGGGGTTAGACTAAATGACCTCTAAGGTCCCTTCCAGCTCCAAGACCATCATCCAAAGATTTTAATATTAATGTAGTACACATTAATATAAATTTAGGAAGAACATACCAGGATAAGGTAATCCAAAGTATGTATAAAAGAAAACTAGTACAGATTGACTGGTACCCAAACTTGTTAAGCTTTTCACTCATTCAAGTTCCTTGAATCTGAGTTCAACTGGTCAGAGGAACTTGGTTCAAATCCCATTTTTGATACTACCTGCAGGGAGGCAGCCGGATGCGGTGGACAGAGCTTACTAGCTGTGTGACCCTGGGCAAGACAGCCATCGGTCATTTTGTAGAGCTGTGTTCTGCACTCTTGCAACATTGTTTTCCTTAGTATCATTTTGGATATTGTGAAAATTGTTCTCTTGGTCCTGCTCCCTTCATTCTGCATCAATTCACCTTAGTCTTCCCATGGTTCTCTGAACTCTTGATAATTGGCATTTCCTATGGCACAGTAATATAGCATCACATTCCCAGACTACAATTTGTCCAGCCACCCTTTGACTGACATGCACCCCACCTTCCCCCTAGTTCTTTGCTACTACTGGAAATATTTTTATGTGGGACCTTTCCCCAACTCTGGCCTCTTTTGGAACCCTAGTCCTGGGATAGCCTGGGCAAAGGTCATAAAGAATTTAATGGTTTTTCCAGGATAAATCTCAATGACTTTCTAGAACAGTCAGACCAATTCACAACTCCAACGGTACATTGCTATGCCTATGCTCCTGCTTGGAATAGTACACTATCCTCACTGCTTTCTCTGCCTCCAATCCATCTTTCCTGGAGCTGCCAAATAACCTATCTGGTGACAGTTTGACCCTATTGTGTCTAGTGGAGAATGCATCCCTGGCAGTTAAGGTGTCTACAACAGAGCTCCAAGCTATCTTTCTAGTCATCTGGCTTTGGCACAATTTGGATGTGCAATCCTGAGCAAGTTATCTCAGTGCCCCAGGGAATTAAGTCTAGATGGTGTCAGCCTGCATTGGTAGAGTGACTTTCTTCACTTGGGAGTTTCCTATGCCAATGACCTCCCAGGTTCAGTCTCTCTCCCTAACCCATTTCATGATGCCATCCAGATTGGACCCCTGGTCTCTGACCTTGGTATGCCATCTCTATCCTCTTTGCATTCACACAGGCAGTTGTCTCCCCATGCCTGCAATAAACTCTTCCCTCATCTCTGTCTCTCAGAATCCTTCTGTTTCTTTAAAGACTCAGCCCAGGTGTCACTCCTCCAGGAAGCCCCTCTGGATTTCCCCAGCTGAAGGTATTTTCTCCTTCCTTCAGGAAACCTTGTCTGGTTCTCTCTTTGCCCAACAGCAAAGCTGTACCTTCAGGGTCACCCTCCCCTGCCCCAGAACCAAGTAGAATGTAAGCTTTTTGAGGGCAGGGATTGAATCTTTTTTTTTTTTGTCTTTGTGTCAGCATCTATTAGCACAGTGCCTGACCCATATTAGTCCCACTTCTAATTCTTACTTGCCTTGGGTAAGTATCTTGCCTTCTTTGGACTCAGTTCTATCATCTGTAAAAAGAAGGGGTTGGATGAGGTGCCTTCTAGGTCTTACTCCATGATTCTATAAACTTAATAAATATTGGTTGAATTAAATTTAGTCTGGGTGACAGGGAAACTGATGGGCCATTGATAGAAATGAACATTCACATGGTTTGGGGAGTGAGAAGGAGGTAAGGTCAATCTTAGAGGAGTGTTTGAAGCAGCTGCTGATGGTTCAGGTGGAGATGGTCACCAGCTAGTTAGAGATGTAGCTGGAGCTCAGGAGAGAGGTCAGGGCTGGATATATGGGATTATTCCACCAAGATGGGCTGGGCTGGGCTGGACCTGGTATGGGGAATTCTTGGTGGGGAAACTCCCTCTACCAATATAGGTCAGCCACTTCTTGGCAAATTATAGTTTTAGAGCATTTCTTGGGGGCACCAAAGTAACTGAAGGTGAAGAAACTTGCACAGAGTCATATGGGAATCTTTTGAACCCAGGTCTTTGAGGCCAGCTCTCTACCCACTCACTATACTGTGTTAGATGAGGGTTGAAAGAATGCTAGTGAATGTAGTTGAGGTAGAGAGCACAGTACAAGGTAAATTGGAGTGACATCATTGAGCCTAGGTATCACCTAGATTTAGGATGTAGGGAAATGAGAGGATATGGGAGGGAGAGAGAACCAAGGAGACAAAGCTAGAAAATGAGTTGGAGGATGAGAGACAGAGACAATGAAGGAGACAGAGCAGGAGAACAGCTCAAGCTCACAAGTAAAATTGTGTCAAAGTCGAACGAGTAGCAGTGCGTTCCCCCCTCTTCAGATGGTCTCCCAGCGGCCCCAGGTGAGCACTCATGTGCACTGTGGGTGTGGAGGAGATGCTGGGTCTCGTGAGATGCTCTGGGAGGCCCCTTTCAGTTCTGAGAGTCTGTGATTCTCTGAGAGGTGGGGAGAAGACTGATGGAAGGCATTAGAGAATGAATGACAGACTAATAGAGCAAAAGATAGAATAATAAGCAGGGATGAAAGGATAATAAGAGTGAGTGACAGGATAATAGAGAAGGTGAGAGAAAATAAGAGAAAGGGAGAAAGAATCAGCTAGAGCA
This sequence comes from Gymnobelideus leadbeateri, assembly GCA_011680675.1. Taxonomy (NCBI): domain Eukaryota; kingdom Metazoa; phylum Chordata; class Mammalia; order Diprotodontia; family Petauridae; genus Gymnobelideus; species Gymnobelideus leadbeateri. Next base: position 84,856 of record WOXC01008883.1, on the reverse strand, counting down.
TGAGAAAGAGAAGGGGAGAGGGAGAACAAGAGAGAATGAACTGGAAAAAGAATGAGGAGCTAAGAAAGGGAAATCAACTATGAGAGGGAGAGAATAAGAAAGCAATGAGGAGTGAGAGTGAGAAGAGAGAAAGAGGGAGAGCGAGAGAGAAAGAAGAGAAACAGAGAAAGAGTGAGGAGAAGGAAGAGAAAGAGAGAAGAGAGAAAGAAGAGAGAGAAGAGAAAGAGGGAAGAGTAAGAAGAAAGAGAGAAAAGAGAGAAAAGAGAGAAAAGAGAGAAAGAGGGAGAGAGAGAGAGAGAGAGAGAGAGAGAGAGAGAGAGAGAGAGAGAGAAACAGAAACAATGCTGACTCAGTGTTTGTTTCCTGAAAGGGAAAAGGCCTACCCTCCTATCTCAATATCTCTCCCCCTGTTGAAGCCACAGGGCTCCCCACCCTCTGAACGTGGCTAACACCCTCCCTCGTCGTGGGAACTTTGCTGTCTAGGACCGACAGACAGATACCTGGAGCAGGCTGCCTTTGTCTGGGTGGGGCTGGGAAGCGGGGAGGTTCCAGAGCCTTGGGGCCAGCTGAGTGAGGGGGCTCAGCGTGTCAAGCTTCTTGCTTGGCTGATCTGTCTGCTGTCTGATTTCTGCGTACCCAGAAGCAATGAAGTTCTTAGAAAGTCAAACAAGCAGTCAAGGGAGCAGCATTGGGGATGCTTGATGCAGTTGGGTTTTTCTCTCTACTTTGCAAGAGGCTGGTGACCAGATGGCTATGGCCCACACCCAGGGCAAGAACTCCACAGAGTAAGAGTCCCAGCCGGGATCCATACTGCCTCCCCACTATATGACCTTAGGCTAGTCACACCTCCCACTTTTGGCCTCAATTTCCTCCTCTGTTGAATTTGAAGAGTACCTCCTCTGCTCACTTAGGTGTACATGGGTGGGGCTCTCCCCCAGGGTGTGTCAACATAGCCCACCTACGCTCTCTGCACAACTCTTGCCTTCATCTGAAAGTATCTACCCTAGACAAAGACTAACAACCATGCACATCAATCATGAAAAATGGTGCTGTTACAAATTAAGACTCATCAACCAATCAATCAACAAGCATTAATTAAGCCTTTACTATATGTTAGGCACTGTGCTAAATGAGGACTAGGGGTACAAAGACAAAGTGGAAACAACTTTTACCCTTAAGGAGCTTACATTCTAGTGATGAGAGATAACATGTAGAAATATAGATATGTGGGGCAGCTAGGTGGCATAGTGCCCTGTAGTTAGAAGGACCTGAGTTCAAATATGGCCTCAGACCCTTAACACTTTCTAGCCATGTGACCTTGGGCAAGTCACTTAACCCCAATTGCCTTGCCCTCTTCCCTCCAAAAAGAAGAAAAAAAACAACAACTCCATAGTACCTGGCAATTAGTAGGGGCTTAATAAATGTTTTATGATTAAGGATTTCCCCAGGGGGGCCTATCAGGTCATTTAAATGGGGCTGACCATATGGGAACTCTCATCTGAGGGGACTCTGTCAAGGGGGGGGAGGCTTGTCTAGGAGTGGGATTAGGCAGAAGGGTGTTGTCCATTGGGGAGACCAAATAAACTTGGGAAGTTCGCCCACTTTTTCATTTTTGGAGGGAAATTGAGGCTTCTTGCTGGCAGTATGAAGGGCTCACATATGCTAAGGGTAAAAATAGAGGCATCTGGCTCTGCTCTGTGCTTCTAAGGAGATATGGGGAGGCAGCCAGGGTGGGAGAGAAGGGGCTGGGCTAGTGTGGGGGGATAACAGCCATCATGCCAGTCTGTGCCAGTCAGTCTGGTTTAGGGCAGGTAAGGGGAACAGGGTGTTTTCACTTCAAGGCTGGCCAATAGCCATTGGATTCAAGAGACATGTGACTTGATCTTAGCTGCATCTTGGGTCCAACCTCCAAACCCCCCATCTCCCAGGAAACCTTTCCTTACCAAGCAAATACGAAGAGGTCCCTGCCTTGTCAGGGCTCTTCCAATACTTCACAGAATACTTGAAAGCTCACAAGATTCCCAGCTGGAAGGAGCCCAGGAAGTTCCCCAGTCTAGCTCCCTCACTTTGGAGCCCAGGGGGTGGGGAATGACTTCCCTGACAAGTAGCTTTTTCCAGTTCCTTTATGCTTTTGATGAGTGGGAGCCCTCTAATGTGTCCTCTGTTTGGGGGCTCATGTACAGACCTGGGATTTGAACTCAGGTCTTCTAACTCTGAAGGGAGTTGTTGCTTCACTAACTCATGCAGTCTTACGGAATGGTTTTCTTTGTTTCATGTAGGTCTCTTCCCTCCCTAATCATATTGTGATCTTCTGGCAGAGACAGAGCTTTCCAAGTCCTCTGCATGGGAGACGTTCAATAAATACATGATTTGTGATGGAAATGAAACCTCCAAACTCTCCATGGGGGATGGAACTCAGGCCATTGTTGTGGTGGTGGGGTGGGGTGTGTTTATTCGGAGCAGCTGGGAGTGAATAAGGTGAGGGAAGGAGATCCCTATCTGACCACAGCTCCTAGAAGCTGTGATTGGTACCTGCTAAGGGGGAAAAGTCACTTCTTACAAGGAATGTTTCCTCTTCGACTTCCCCTCCTTTCCTTCCTTGAGCAGTCTGGGAGGCAGCCTTGCACAGTAGAAAGTGCCAGAGTCAGAACACCTGGGTTGGAATCCTGCCTTTGCCACCTATGTGTCTTTGCCTAAGTTGCTTCAGTTCCCTGGATCTGTTATCTGCAAATTGAAGGTGATGTAGTAGATGGCTCCAGGGGTGTCTGACATCTCTAAATCTATGGGACTTGTACTAGACAGCTCCTAGGAGCCTATGAAGCTGAGAGCACATCCCAGCCTTCAGCTTTGGAGTCTATCCCCACTTCCACTCCTTCTTACACCTCTGACCACAGACCCAGCCCCTTACTCCCAATTTTGTTTTTGTTTTGGCAGGATCGACAAGAACATGCTGGCCAGCCTGAAGGTCAAGTAAGTAGCTGCTTCCCCTCTGATGAAGGTCACAGGTCAAAATTTAAAGCTCCTTTCCTTAAGGGTTCCAGAATGGGCCCCTCTCCTGTCACTTCCCCCTCAGTAAACAAACAAGGAATTGAGGAATGGATTCTACCAATCCTCTGGGCTTGGAGAAGACTGGATCAAGGGAGTCCTTACTTGGCATTTCCCTTCTTGGGGAAAGGAGTGACTGGAGAGTGAGCTATAGGGACAATTGAGCTGGAGGCAGCTTGAACCAGCCATCAGGAGCCCTTTGTTAAATTTTCAGTGTAAGCATTTGTATCTCAGATATTGGCAAATGCTGCAAATCAGGGTCTAATCTTATGTTGTTACTTGTTTAGAATTAAGAAAGTGATGGAGAAAATGTTAATAATGCAGATTAAATTTAAAAGCCTGTTGTGTGTACATTTATTTTCCTGGAGAGCCAGTTGTTAAACATTTACCAGCTAGATGGAAGTTTTTAATGTCACACATACATGAGAAAATCCTTCCAATTATCAGCCTTTATCATAATTGGTTCCTTTCATTTTAACTCTCCAACTAAGGCTTTTCTAGGCTAAATTGACTTCTGGAGAGATTAACCATTCTGCCTCTAAACTCTGAGCCTTGTTTTAGGCCCCATGGAGAACGAATGTCAAGAGTACAGGGATTTTGCTGTTGCTGATGGGAAGTAGGGTAAAGATTGCCAGTTTTATTTCCTCCAATTGGGTCTTTTCAGTTTTAGCCCGAGATTATTTGCATGACAACCAGGGGCGTTTTGTGGGTGGCAAGGAATCTCCTTATCCCAGGCCTGCTTAGCTCCTTTGTAGTTTTGCTAAGTAGAGACCCCCAAATATGTCTTCTCCATGACCTAATAAATGTAAACACGCTGGTTGGGGCTCATGTACTATGGCTTTGAATAGATGTGGATCCACTAAATCCTGGGGGAGATTTGTAGGGGACCATGTATGGGGGCGAGATGGTATGTAAAGTAGAGAAGGCAGGGGACTAGAGCCACACTATCACTGGGGAAATGGACCACATAAAGTGATAAATGACTTTGGATGACTTAGGAAAAGACTTATCATCAGCTGCAAGGCAACATCCTACAAATTGAGCATGAGAGAAGCAAAGGGTCACATGGGTAAAGTAGTAGAAGCTTTGAGCCCCGTTTTGAAGATAGAAAGGGCCTCTGGACTCCTTTCCATTTGTGCATATCAGGGGATCAATACTATCTTGACTCCAGTGAGCAGCTGAAGTGTTAAACAAAGGCTGTGATTCCCCACTCCTTCCACCTCCAGTGTGTCACTGAGAAGGCAACAGTTTGGCAGGGGTTGGGACTTGCTGGAGCGTCTGGCACTAAAGTTGGGCTATCATGGGCTGAACCCCAGGGACACCCTTCCAGTCTGGCTATACCTGCTTTTGGAGTAGCTTCTCAGGTAACTCACATGAGGTACAAAGGTTTGGACCACCAGACTGACCAGTTTATTTCATTAGTGTTAATAAGACAATCATTTCCCCTTACTTTTGTTATCTCTTTCGTCCAGCATCCAAGGCCTTGGTCCCTAACTCCTTAGCTTTATAGAATAACAGAATTTCACAATAGGGAGGAACTTCAGTGGCTACCTGGTCCCAATCTCAAAGCTGAACCAGAATCCCTTCTACATCATACCCAGCAAGTGAGCATCAGGTCTTTGTGCGACCACCTTAAGTGAGAGAGAACTCTACACCTTCCCAGGCAGCCCCTTCAATTTTGGACAGCTCCCAATCTGAGGACCTCAGTGTTGTATCTGCCTCCACAATTTCCATTGTTCCTGGTTCAGCCTTAGGGCCAAGAGGAATCCTAATGCCTTTTCCACCAGAAAGGCTTTCAGGTACTTGAATACAGGGATTCCTCATAAGTCTTCTTTTTTAGGGGGAATTCAGAAGCTTTTGAGGAATTTAGAGACAGCTGGCATTACAGGAATTGTTTATGATGCCCCTTCGTCAGACTACTTAGGATGAGAGTTCTTAATCTGGAGTACATGGACCCCTAAAGGGTCAGTGGATAGATTTCAGGAAGTCTATGAATTTGGAGGAGAAAAAAAAACAACTCAAAGGCAACCAGAGGCTTTATCCAAATCTTCCCGTTTTCTAGCTTATGTCACCTTGGACAGGGGTTTAGCACCTCCCAGACTTGGTTTCCTCCTTTGTAATATGAAGGATTATGCTATAAAAGAGAGAGCATGGAATTTAGAGTTACAGGATCTGGGCTAGAATCCCAGTTCTGTTATCTATTACTTGTGTGACCAGGGATAAGCCACTAGTCCCTCTTTGATCCTCAGTTTCCTCCTTTGTAAAATGAGGGGGTCTCTGTGGTGCCTTCCAGGTCTAGACAGAGGTTCCTATGATCATCTTCTTGTGACTGTAGTCAGCCTGAGGGGGAAGGGAATCTGAGTGATTAACCAAGCATTTATTAAGCACCCACTGTGTTCCAGGTACTGTGCCGTGTGATATACAAATATTGTCTCATTTAATCCTCACAACACTCCTGTGAGGTAGGTCCTCATTTTTCAGTTGAGGAAACTGAGGCAAACAAGGATTAAGTGACTTCCTCAGGATCACACAGCTAGTAGGTGTCTGAGACTAGCTTTGAACTTGGGTTTTCCTGGCTCCACGCCCAGAACTCTATTCATTGTACCATCTAGTTACCTCCCCAGCTCCCTCCCCAGCCCTGAAATCTCTGGACTGTCAGACATCTGACTGGAAGGTATCCAAGTCAGGCCCAGATCAGTTTTGTGAAGGCGGGAGAAGACAGTCCTGGTTTGGAAGAAGGGTGTGGGCATGTTCCTGCCTCTGTTCCTAATCTGTCCTCCTTCAAGCATGGACTGTCCTCTCTAGAAGTCCAGTCTTGAGACAGGGCTGTGAGGTGCCCTCTTTGGTTGTTGTCCTTCCCCTCCCCTCCCATTTTCCTTATTTCATTTTAACAAAGTATGACATGTCTGTCCACTTCATGTGTGGTGGATGGAGGGCTCAGAATAAGGAAATCTTGTGAATCACATGCCTCTGCTACTAGCTGGCTGACCCTTGTGCTGGTTGAACTTGTGGCCTCTCTGAGGTTCAGTTTTCTCATGTCCAAAATGGGGAGGTGGGATGGGATTGGACTCGGTGACCTCAAAGTTCCCTTTTGACTGGAGATACTTGATTCCTTGTGCTAGGCTGGGTAGCTTTGCTTTTTTCCCAGAGATATTGACCTGGATGTGGAGGGCTCAGACCTTGATCAGGATGCGTGGCCCACTGATGGTTGGTCCACAGTGTACCATCTTTGAGAATTCTTGGATTTCTAGGGATTGTTCTTTCTAGGGAGAGCACAGAAAGGACTTAGACAGGAGAGTAACTGGCCATAGACCTGGAGCTGGGGTGAGTTTGTTCTTTTGAGCCTTAATGGGTGAGGAAGCAGCAGTGGCCTGCCTTCCCAAGGACAGAATCAGTCACTTTCTCTCTGTCTTGGTCTCTGGGGCCCTGCTGTTGACTGTTCAGGCTCTTACATGAAAGTTCTAGCAGTCTGCCTATGAGGGGGAAGGGAGAGAAAGAGAAATGGGCAGCTGGAGGCCCCCACCTCTGGCCTGACAGACTTCTGACTACTGCTTGCCAAAAGCTATGGTCAGGCCTGGATCAGGTTTGTGAAGTTGGGAGGGCAATTTTGATTTGGAAAATGGGTTGGGCCCCCTGTGGGATCCAGTGATTCCAGGCTGTTGAATGTTCTCTCTCTCTGTCTCTTTCTCTGTCTCTCTCTCTCTGTTTCTATCTACCCCTGTGAGATCTCTCCTCACACAAGCCAGAAGCTCCATGCGGGGCCCTCATGGGGCTGGGCTGGTGGTTTACAGGTAGGAGGTGAAGTCAATTCTTAAATTCTGGAGGGAAACACAGCCTGTGATGAAGCATCCCCGCCCTGCCCCACTCTGGAACGAACCTCTAAGTCATTGAATTCTCTAGGCTGGGGATGATGTTAATGGGAGAACTGGGGAACCTGGCAGCTGTGGTAGAAGAGGCTAGGGACCTGGGACCTCCAAGGCTATCTGCTAATTTATTATCTCCATGACTTTGAGTAAGTCACTTAGCCTTCCTAGGCCTCAGTGTCCTCTCTAAAATGAAGGGATGGATTAGATGTCCTCGGAGGTCCTCTCTGTGGCCTTATGGTGCTCCTGTGGTTTCAGTGGGGATAGTATCTGTTCCCTCCCCCTTCTCCTTTCTCCTCTCTTTTCCCTCTTCTCTCTTCCATTCTTCCTCTTTTCTTGCTCCTTGCTCCTTTTATCTCTCTCCTTTCTCTTTCTTTTCTTCTCTCCTCTCCCCTTTATTCTCTTTTCTCTCTTTCTTCTCTCTTTCTCCTCTCCTTCCTTCTCTCTTTTTCTCTCCTTTTTCTTCCTTCTTCCCTGTCTCCTATCTCTCCCAGCCTTCCACAGAAAAGGAGATGCAAAGGGAGGGGCAGGCTTCACGGGGAATTTGAGCTCCTCAGCTGTCTGGGAAGGAGGGGTGGGAGAACCCAGGCACTGAGAAAACACAGAGCCTCACATGAACTCAAGGGGCAGAAGGGAAGCAATAGGGGCAGAAATCTGGCTTTTCTTTCTTGGGTCCAGGGGCAGCCTGGAGCCTCAACCCTCTGATTCTGTAGCCACAGAACTGGTTAGATTCTCCGAGAAGCCCTGCTTCTAAGATGAGCTTTTAGACAGGGCCAAGCCTGGGCTATCGAGGCTGAGTAGGAAGTGACCAGGCCTTTTTCTGGATGGTGTCTTTCCTAGGTGGCCCTAAGTGTGCAAAGAGGTGTATGTGCATTTCTATGTCTGTGTATGCATATCTACATGTATGTGCAGGACTCTCGTGTGACTACTTATCCCTCATTCAGGTGCACACATGTTGTGCACACACTCCTGGGTGTGTGGGGCTGGATTCTGCTTTCCCTCGTTCCTATGGTAACCAGGAATATGTCTGTTAAGAGACTTGTAGTCCCTGGGAGGGAGAGGCTGCTGAGGCAGCCCCAGCTCGAGCCTGGGATTGGGCTGTGGGCTGACTTCATTAGCCAGAGCCGAGCTGAGCTGAGCTGAGCTGGGGACCACAGACACACCTAGGGGGTGGGGCAGATCTCCCACTGAGCTCTCCCACAGCAAACTCTATCAGCTCTGTCCTGCTGGATCCCGGCCCTCTCTCCAACCTCCACCATGCCAAGGAAGCTCTGGTGAGTTTTTCTTTAACCTTCCTGATAGAGAGATTAGCTCTGGGAAGAATCTGTCTCTTTTCTGACTTCTCTTTCCTCAAGTAGCCTGCATGGTTACAGGTGGACCGCCACCAGAGGGTCACTGCCAAGGTGTCGCTGGGGATTGGTCCAGGGGTCGGGGTGGGCTTTGGTTATGGGGAGATTTGGAACGGCTTTCAAGCGACCTCTGGTCAGTGTGAGATAGAGACAACTCCACAGGCCCTGGAAGCTGACCTCCTTCCTTCTTTCTTCCTTTCCCATTCTTGTTTCATTCTTCCCTTCCTTGCTGAGGCCAGATGAGAAGGATGTCCTTGTGCCAAGTACCCTGAGAGTGAAGGTTAACCCCACCTCTTTGATCTTCAGGGGCTGTCCCTATACATGTAGGGGAGGGGGATGGGAGAGGAAGGGACCTTTAACTTTCGACCTGACCCAGGGACGTCCATTTGTCAGGGGCTTAATGTGGAGATTGGGAAATAGAAGCTTCCCTATTTTTGATTAATGGTTTTTGATCAAATGGGTCAATATACCCACCTATACCCAGGCAGTGCTGACCAACATCAGGAAGAGTCCCGAATCTGGAGTCAGATTTCATGTGCTGGCTTGCTGTTGAACTACCAGGGTGACCTTGGGCAGGTCATTTTCTTCTGGGCCTGTTTCCTCCCCTATAAAATGAAGGATCATAGATTTAGAGTGAAAGACATCTTTGAGGTCTCTTCATTTAAGATGTGAGGAAACTGAGGGTCAGAGAGGATACATTAGTTGCCATTACTTACACAGTTACTAAGTGTTGGAGGCTAGAATCCAGGCCTCCCTGAGTCCAGTCTCAACTACACCTTTCAACATTTCTAGATGGCCTCTGAGGTTCCCCCAGCCCTAGTTCTCTGATGTTATAATGAGATGACCTTTCAGACCTCTTGTGCCTTCAAATCCAATGATCTCTTCAGTTGCCCCACTTCCCCTGACCTTGTCACCTCAGCCTTGAAACACGCCTTTCTCCCACTTTTCTGTCTCCTGTGAGCTCTCCTGCTTTCTCCCCAGGTCACCTGCTGGTGCTGAGAGTTGACTTTTAGGTAGTGTTGTGCACTTGTATCTACAGCAGGGAGGTGGCTGGGCCTTGGGTGAGATGGACAGTGGGCCATCAGGGCTTGAGTGGGATTGGGTCAGTGTTAGAAGGTTGTCCTTATCAGATCATAGGACCAGAGGTCACAGACTTAGATCTGGAAGTGACTCTCGGTTCAGGAGCCCTTTCGTTTTACAGAGTAGGAAATGGACCCAGAGAGTCAAAGTGATTTGTTCCAGGTCACACTGAAGAAGAACCTCAGTCTTCTGAGTCTTTCAGTTCTAAGGTCTGGAGCAAGTACTGGAGCAAGCCCCTGAACTAAGCAGCAGAGCCCTGGATGAATTAAAACAGCAGCCTAGGTCTCACCTCTAACCACTCCTCCCCACCAGCTGCCATACCCATCAAGCTTCATTGTTTCCAGAGCACCTGGCCCATGGCAATTGTTCCAGACCTTCACTAGCTTCCTCAAGTCCCCCAAACATCTTATTACATAGGGGGCATGTGCTAGGAACAGCCTCAGAAGGTCATCAGGGGATTTAACTAGATTGACCTGGTTTGGTGGGAGACATACTATGAAGACTGGGTGTAATGGGGATGTTGGGCTGGATGTTTAATGTGGTCTTTCCTGCACACCCCTGCCCCAATCCACTGGACCTCCCCAACTGCCTGACCCACCCCCTTGACATTCCTCTGGAGCCCTCAGGGAGGAAGAGGGTGCTTGGGTAACTAATGGCCTCATTCAGTCCCACTGTGTTTAGTGGATCCTGGGATCCCTGACTCTTCACTCCCTCTGTGTCCTCTCTCATTTCTAGCCACTCTGAAGCTTCACTGGGTTCTTCAGGGGGTTGTTGCATTTTTTTCTCTCCCACCCCCTACATCTCCTTGGGGGACCATATGTAGGACAGGGCTGGTGTGAGTGTGCTTCTATTTGCGTCCCCAATGTGTGGCTATGGCACAGTGCCCGCCTGCCAACCGACTCGACAGGGGGCGGAGGGAGGAGAGGGGGGTGTTGGGAGAACATGGTGTGCTGCCCCCACCCCCTGAGTTGGGAAGCAGATCTCCCCAGGAGTTGCTTCTCCCTGTGTCCAAGCTGGGGACAGTAGTGGGGGGGGGTGGAGATGGTACTTGTGGGCGACGGGTTGGGTCAGAACAACCCATCATTCTTCAGGGTCTCTAGAGGTTTGGGGATTCAGAGGGGTGAGGCCTGTGGCTTGTTGGAAGGGGAGACTTGTGGCTGATCTTTAACGTCTGGGCCACCTCTGGCTGGGGAACTAGCTGGTAGCTTAGAAGAATGGAGACTGAGGAGTGGGTGTGGCTGGGGCTGGGGGGGGGGCCCGGGGAAGGGGCTGCTTCTAGCTGAAGCATTTGCTGGAGCCTGGGAGCAGAGGAATCTCTTGCCTCGGGATGATGCTGTCTGCTGAAGCCTCGAGATAGGCAGGGCCACTTTAAAATGTCCGGATCCGAGCCTCCCTCCTCTCTAATTCTGGTGTTTTTCACACCTCAGCTCACAAAGTCCAAGGCAGATAGTTCAATATAGTGGAAAAGGCCCTGACTTTGGAATTAGGTGCCCTGGATCTGCCTTTGAGCACTTAATTATTCCACAATCATTTATTCAATACTTCCTATATGCCAAGAGAGGCAATATTGTCTAGTGGACAGAAGGTCTACCTTGAAGTCAGGAAGAACTTGGTTCAAATCCTGCATCTCATACATACTGCTGTGTTACCCTGGGCAAGTCATTTTTAGTTTCTCTACTATAAAATGAGAGACAGTGGCTAGCATGCTTAGCCTAGAGTCAGGAAGACTCATCTTCTTGAGTTCAAATCTACCCTCTGACACTTATTAGCTGTGTGTCCCTGGATAAGTCACATAGCCCTGTTTGCCTCAGTTTCCTCATTTGTCAAATGAGCCGGAGAAGGAAATGGCAAACCACTCCAGTATCTCTGCCAAGAATACTCCAGATGGGGTCTGGAAGAGTCAGACATGATTGAAATGACTGAACAACAATGAAAACAAACTCTAAAATGAAAAACTTGGATGCAGTGACCTCAGAGGCCCCTTTCATTTATAAATCTCTGACCCCACGAGCTCCCAATATGTATTACACACTATTATAATTGACTAAACTGTGTCTCTTTGGGCAGCTCTCCATGGTTAATCTCTTAGCCACCTCCTGCCTTAGTACAGAAAGTTCCCTCACTTGGATATTTCTTATTCAAAAAGGAAATCCCAGTTCATCTCTACCCGATTATATACTAGACAGTGGGGGTGTGAATTAAAAACTGGTCTGTTCCTGAGCTCAAGGAGGTTACAGTCACTTCCTCTCTCTGGGCCTCAGTTTCCCCCTCTATAAAACAAGGGGGCTGGACTTGATGGCCTCTGAGACCCCTTCCTCTGAGACCCCTAGAGCCAGGGTCCTGTGTCCAACCTAATACCTTCAGGCTGCAGTTTCAGGTTAGACACCCTCCAGGCCAGTTGGACCCCTTTCTTGGTCCAGTGAAATTTCTGGACCCCTTTTCTCAGAATTATATTTTAAATGCATAAAATAAGGTACGTAGGATTACAAAGGAAACCAAGCAAATTCAAATACAGATATTCAAATAGAAATAAAGAAAAGAAAACTGTTTGCAGACCCAGGTTAAAAACCCCTGCTGGGTCTAGTCTTACATTCTCATTTTAGAGACCCGGAACCTGAGGCCCAGAGAGAGGCGGTGATTTGTCCAAAGTCACACAGCTAGTTAGTGAGGGAGCCAGGAGTGGTATCCAGGGCTTTGGCCACCAAGCCTGGCATGTTTGCCCAGGTGGGAAGTGAGGACAGAAGCAGGCATGCAGCGAGGTTCTCATTTACCCCCACCTGGTGTTTTGCTCGTGGCTCCTCTGTCCTTGTCCTCAGGCTGGGCTGAGCCAGGAGCTGAGCACAGGTAACCACAGACCTTGGGCTCCACCCAGTGTCTCTGCACCCACCCCTCCCTCCCACGGGGTCTGGGTTTGTGGAGTTGCCAGCTCATTGTGAGAGGGCGTGCCCACGGAAATCCGTGCTGGGCAGCCCGAAGCAGCCGCATAACGGATTTTAAGAGCTCTGTCCCAAGAGGCTGGGGGAACATCTCCAATGCCTTTCGAAGTCCCCTGGGGATTCTGCCTCTAAGCCGGTGGAGGAAAAGCCTGGGAGGCTTGGCTGGAAATGACCTTTGGCTGGTTTCCAGGCCTTGGAAACAGGGCTCCAAGGGCTTTTTTCACCCCCTCCCAGCTGGGTCTGTTAAGCTCCCTTCCCCCTCCCTCCTCCCCCCTTTCTTCTCCCTCCCCTCTCTGTTTGCCAAGTGCATGTGGTACAAGGTGTTATTTACCTTTCACACCCCAAATAGAAGTTTAGATTAGAGCCTTTGCACCGTAGAGGTCACTTCCTTAGACCTCAGGTGTTTGTTCAAACAGGGGAGGAAACCCACACCTAAGCGGTTACCTGACTTGGCCGAGGTTGCAGGAGTGTTACCAGGGGTGTAACTGACAGAGTTAGGACTCAAACCCATATTCTGTCACCCACTAATTAGCTGTCAGAGTTGGGAGGGGCCTTCGAACATAGAACAGGAAAGTCAGGGCTGGTAGGAACTTCACAGCATCCACTGTCAGAGCTGGGAATGGGCCTTAGGCTTGGTAAGGATATTAGAGTATGCAATGTCTGAGGGGAGGGGCCTTACAGAAGCAGTTCTCAGTGTGGTCCTCAAGTCCCCTGGTGGCAGCGGGGGTGGGCTAGGGGGAAGATTAGAGACCCTTTCAGGGAGTCCAGGAGATCAAATCTATTTTTTTTAAAGCAGTTGGGGTTAAGTAACTTGCTCAAGGTTACACGGCTAGTCATTGTTTGTGTGTGGGTGCTCATTTTCTGAGGCCGGTTTCGATCCCGGATCATCCCAACTCCGAGGCCGGCGCTCTTACTCACTGCGCCACCTAGCCACCCTGGTCAAATCTAGTTTCATCATAATACTAAGACTTCATTTCTAATACAATAAATGTTTTTTTTTTTCAAATTTGCTACTTATTTTTATACTTTAAAAAATGTGAGCTTTAAATTCTTTTCCTCCCCTTCCTTCCCCTCCTCCAGCCATTGAGAAGGCAGCAATATGATATCAATTATACATGTGTTGTTGTTTTTGTTTGGTGGTTTTCAACTGTGTCTTCGTGACCCCATTTGAGGTTTTCTTGGCAAAGTACTGGAGCAGTTTGCCATTTCCTTCTCCAGTTCATTTGACAGATAACGAAACTGAGACAGAGTGAAATGACTTGCTAAGGGCCACACAGCCAGTAAGTGTCTGAGGCTGGATCTGAATTCATGAAGATGAGTATTCCTGAATCCAGGTCCAAGACTCTATCCACTGGGCATCCTAGCTGCCCTAATTATTATACATGTGAAATCATAGAAAACATATTTCAATATCAGCCATGTTACAAAAAAAGGCAAGAAAAATAAAATGAAAAAATTGTGCTTCAATTTGCTCTCTCTCTGGAGCTAGATAGCACTTTTCATCACGAGTCCTTCAGAATTGTCCTGGATCACTGTATTGATCAGAGTAGCTAAGTCTTTCACAGCCTATCATTACAGTATTGCTGTTTCCTGATTATTCCTGATTCTGCTCTCTTAACTTTGCATCAGTTCATATGAGTCTTCACAGGTTTTTCTGTAATTATCCCCTTCATAATTTCTTACAGCACAATATTATTACATCACAATCATGCACTGCAACTTGTTTAGACATTTTCCAGTTGATGGGCGTCCTCCCAATTTCTAGTTCTTTGCCAGTACAAAAAAAAAAACTGCCATAAATATTTTTGTATATGTGGGTTCTTTTTCTTTTCTTTTGATCTATTTGGGCATATAGACCAAATAGTGTTATTACTAGGTCCAAGGGTCTGCCCTTTGGGCAAAGTTCCAAGTTGTTCTCCACAATGGTTGGACCAGTTCACAACTCCACCACCAACGCATTGGTGTCCCTATTTTCCCACATTCACTCCAGCATTTGTCATTTTCCTTTCCTGTCGTTTGAAGTGAAAACTTAGAGTTGTTTTAATTTACATTTATATTTAGTGATTTAGAGCATTTTTATATGACTATCTATAGCTTTGATTTCTTCTTCTGAAAACTCACTGTTCATATCCTTTGACCATTTGTCAGTTGGGAAATGGCTCTCATTTTTATAAATTTGATTCAGTTTCTTATATATTTAGGAAAAGAGGACTTTATCAGAGATACTTGCTGTAAAATTTTTTTGATATTACTTCAGTACCTTTTAGCAAAATCTAGTTTTCCTGATTATCTCTTAATTAGGTCTATTTTTGCTTTTGCTTTGTCTGAGATCATGATTGAACTTCTTGCCTTTTTTCCCCCATCAGCTAAAGCATAGATTCTGTTCCAGTCTCTTAAATATAGTAAATATCGGAAGATAAAACCTGAATAAACAAAGGCTCTTGGTTGGGGGGAAACCTTAGTAACCTTAGAAAACTGGTAAATTTTAAGAGTGTGAAGGGGTCCTGAGATCAAAATTTCTGAGAGCTCCTGCCTTTGAGCATAGACTGTCATCTGGAACATTAAAACATAGAACATAGAATACTCAGGTCAGAAGATTCCATAAATGCCAAAAGTAGGAGATGCCTTAGATCTCAACTAGTCATAGGATTATAGATTTGGAGCATGAAAGGGCCACCCTTACTGCCATCAAGTCCACTTTTTAAATGTAAATTGTTTTTTCATTTATAGGGCAGCCCTTATCCTTCCACCCCAACACACAGAGAAAATGCAGAAAACACATCCCAGACTGCCAGGAACTCATAGAACATCGGTACACTTCTCCTCTCTCTTCCAGCTCCCCAAGGGCCCTGTGCAATACCCCAGACTCACGCTGCCACTCTGCTTTGGACAGCTCTTGGAAGTGAAGGAATTTAGTATTGCTAGTGAGGCTCTTTCCCCTGCTTTCATTCCAGTGAGATCCACTTTCACCTGTGTGCAAACCTCCAGACTTCTGCCAACCTTCTAATTTTATAGATGAAGAAACTGAGGCCTGGATAGGTTTGCCCAGAGTCGCATATCTATAAAATGCCCTGAGTCACATTTGAACCTACCTCTTCCTGGACCCAAGTCCATGACCCTAAGCATTATACCACACTATCTTTTGAGTTCAAGCCCTTCATTTTACAATGGCAGGAACTAAGGATAATTAAGGGGTAATGACTTGCTTATGACTGGTCAATGGCAGAGCAGAGCATTGGAATTTATTGTTGTTCAGTCGTTTTGGTCATACCTGACTCCCCATCCATCCAACAATGCCCTGTGTTCCTGCTTCCCAACTGAGTATACATACACACAGACACATGGGAACCAATGTGTACCTTTGTATTGATGCTGACACACAAGGACAGATATGTGTGCATATTTTGATGCTCACAGATGACCATGCTGGGACATCCACGGTACATACGTGTTGGTTATGTAAACACTGTGTCCTCAGATGGCTTCCTGAGAAGCTAGCTCTTTTCTTGGATCTCAGGGAGGGGGCCTGGTACTCCACCAAGGATCAGGGTCCCTTTGTTTCCATAGCAACAACAATGCAGGAGTTCGAACACCTGCAGGTATGCAAGCTGGGGTGAGATGGGGAGAGAGCCTAAGGGGGAGGGCAGGTAAGGAATGGAAGTTAAAAAGAGAATCACCAGCTCATTAAGCTGGTAAATGGTCCCATTCTGGAGATAAGCAATCCTCCTGGGCTTGAGCTTCCTGTCCAGAGTGTTGACCTTTTTCACCTACTCACTTTTCAGGTAGGTGTTTTCTTAATCCCTTGATATATTTGTGGCCCCTGGTAGCAGAGGGGTGTGAGTGTGTGTGAGTGTGTGTGTGTGTGTGTGTGTGTGTGTGTGTGTGTGTGTGTGTGTGTAATAGGAAAGCAAGCATGGTCATGGGCAGGAAAGACACTTTTTGGATTCTGCTATGCTCCAGACCACCTGAGAGATTGTGGCCCTGTCCACTCGCATTCCCCAACATATTGAATGGGCAGTCACATCTTAAACTGAGAAAACCATCCAGTTTCTGACTCTTCTCCATGGGCCATGAACTGTTACAAGCAGAAGGGATCTTGGGGATTGGTTGATTGTCCGGTCTAAACTTCTCATTGTCTAGAACAGAAGACTGAGGCCCAGAGAGGTTAGCTAGTGGCTGAGATGGTCTTGGAACTCAGGTGTTCTGTTTCCCAGACTGCTCTTTCTATCACTTTGCACTGTTTCTAGCTGTCTTTAGGGTATGGTGAGTAGGGGTGGCTGTTGGCGTCTAGTATCTTGAATGCCTCTCCCCTCAGCCCACCCTAACCCGTCTGTTTGAGTAGTAAGTTCACAGATGGCAGAGAATGTGGCTTCTTATATGGTGCTAAAAAACTTAAGGTTTCACTCTTTACAGTGACCAATGCAAAGTCTTTTCCTCCTGCCATGTTTCTGCCCATCAGGTGGCAGCATGTTCCAGCCTGTCAAGAGAGAATCCATTCTTCATGGAGAGTAGTTGGAGTCCAAAAGCCCCTTTCTATCATGATCCAGTCAGTGGAAAGCTCTGAAGTAAGTGCCTAGGGTGAAATCCTCCTCCAGCACTGAACTACCTGTATGAATCCGGGGAAGACACAACCTCCCTCCTTCAGTTTCCATAGTTGTAGAATGAAGGCATTGGACAAGCTCGCCTCTGAGTTAGCTTCTGGCTCCATGTCTGACCCTCGTATGCTTCTCCATCACACACACACACACACACACACACACACACACACACACACGCCATGAGGGCTGTAGATAGATCAGAAGAAAAGACTCCAATTTTAAGCTGGAAAAGTGACTGGATGGTGAAGACAGATGCCGGGGGCAGGAAATTCAGAGCTCAGAAAGAAGTTTTTCCACCAGTCACCAGCCGGATGGGCTGACAGCAGAACATCAGCTTTCCCCATTCTTCAGATCCTTACCTGCCCCCACCCTCCCCCTGGGCCATCTTCTCACCTTCTCCTAATCCAAACACCTTTTCTCTATAGCTTTCTGCTGTTATTGTCATTACTTTAAGGCTTTGGGGATTTCTTTTCCCTTTTTGTCTTTGTGGATTGAAATGTTCTTTTCTCCCAGTTTTCAATAGGGTAAGCATGCTTGCTTCAGGTGCCTGCCCCATTCTGAGGGACTGAGGGACTGGTGGTCTACAGTCTTTGAACAGATTGACCTTATGTTACCATGAAGGGAAGCCTGCCCCTAGTGTCTCCTTTCTCAGTCCTAAGACTGCCTTCCATTCTAGCAACAGGGACGGGGATGGGGTGCTGGGCCCAAAGATACTCTAAGATACCCAGCAGGACAAAAGATGGGGTCAGAGTTGTGTTAGATCAGGGCCACTAGGTGGAGCTGGGGACATGTACTCCACCTGAGTCTCCATATTCCCTGCTGCCTTCCGTGTTTCTTAGGCTAATGTGAGTGGGAAGAATAGAGCAGTGTGAGATGGGAGGGAAGAAGGAGAGAGGGTAAAAGGAGGAAGTCTCAGCCCTCCTGGTCTCTCCTCCACAGCCATCTCCCAAGGGTGTCTATCCTTTGGTTTACTTTCATTCCCATCATAGGGAAGCAAAGTGGAAATGGTCTAACTCTTCCTTTTAGACCACCCTGATTCAAGTTCACTTCCTGGGGAGATTGGAGTTCCAATGGAGAATGAGATTCAGGGGACCCTTGCTAGTGGCTTTAAGACTTTTGCCTTTCACCAGAATAGCTTCCTAGCAGATAGAAAGATGAATAGATAATAGGTTGATGGATAAATAGATGGATAGATATAGACATATGGATGAACAGATGGATAGATGGATTTTTTGTGGTTGTCCAGTCATCTCAGTTATGTCCAATTCTCCATGACCCCATTTTGAAGTTTTCTTGGCAAAGATACTGGAGTAGTTTGCCATTTTCTTCTCCAGCTCATTTGACAGATGAGCAAACTGAAACAAAGAGGGTGAAGTGACTTGCCCAGGATCACACAGCTAGGAAGTGTCTGTGGTTGTATTTAACTCGGAAGGATGAGTCTTCATGACTGCACACCCAACGCTCTATACACTGCACTACCTAGCTGCCCTAAACAGATGGATGGATAGATAAATGGCTGGATAAATAGGTGGTTAGATGGATAGATAGATTGATAGATAGGTAGACAGAGAAATGGATAACTGGATAAATACACAGGTAGATTAAAAGTATTGAAATATTTGCTGTGTACCCGGCAATCTTTTCTAAGCCTTCCTTGATCTTAGACTCTCAGACTTGAGGCTGGTTATGCTATGGTGGCAGCTCATTTAGTGATCAATTTAACATTTGCAAAGTATAAAGGGAGACAGCATGGAGGTAGCAGGAGAGTGTGCAGGTTGCACATTATTGGATTTGAAGTCAGAAGACCTAGGATCAAATCCTGACTCTGATGGGTTTTGCTTATGTGATCTTGAGCAAGCCTCAGTTTCCTCATCTGTAAAATGAGGGGGTTGGATGAGATACATCTAAGGTTCCTTCTAGATCTGAATCTGATCCTATGATCTTGAACCTGTAATCTTAAGTCACATAACCTCTTTGGGCCTCAGTTTCCTCATCTGAAAATGAGGAGCTTGAATTAGATGATCTCTGAATCCATCATCTTGTGTTTCCTTCACTGTGAAGCAGCATAAATATTACTACCCCATTTTAGAGATGAGGAAATAGAGGTCAGGCAGATGGTCTGACTTGCCCGTGGGTCAGTGTAGGAGATGGGATTTAAACTTTAGTCTCTTTTGATTTCAAATCCAGTGCCCTTGGAGTCAGATGACTCTTGAATCCCAACTCTCTGACTTATCTACTGTGTGATTCTGGACAAGTCACTTTAGGTCTCTAGGCTTCCCTTCCCACAAATGTAAAATGAGGGGATTTTGAGATCACAGAATCTCTAAGTTGGAAAAAACCCCAGAGGATCTGTGTACCTGAATGGGAATCCCTTTCTGTGACCCTTGACAGGTGATCGTCCAGGCTGTGAGCTGTGGCCCACAGAGTCTTCTGACTTTCCTTGTTTCCTGAGCCTGTTTTGATCCAAACGCAGATTCTTTCTCTGCCTTCTGCTCATCTGCCATGACTTACTGCCCTGATTTGGCACCTATTTCTCCTTTTCCATCCCAAATAACAATGGCTCACATTTCTAGAAATTTGACAAAGAACCTTGTAGCCCCATTTTAGAGATGGTGAAACTGTGGCAAAGAAAACAGAAATGACTTGTCCAGGGTCACACAGCTTGTTGAGAGAGCTTGGAATCAAACCGAGGTGTCATGACAGACTGGAAATACCTTGAAGACAGGGACTGTGCATCTTTAGTGCCTGGCACATAGTAGGGGCATAATAGAATCTTGATTGGTTAGCTTTTTGACTCTGCTGTGGTGACTCACCACTGCCACATTTCCTTCCCATCTTTGTTTGCCATGTGTTATATACTGTAAGGTTGGATTTTCCAGGTGAATCTGTGAGAAAATAGAGCCTAAAAATTAAAAAAGTAAACCTATCAGGATGTTATCATTAGAAATGTATGTAAGAGTAGGAGAGTTGGCATAGCATTCAGATTAATGGGGTGACCTAAGAGTCGGGAAGACCTGAGTTCAAGTCTTTGCTTTGATAGGGACTAGTTCTGTGACCATGGCACATCACTGAATTTATTAGTGCCCTGGGCAACTCTCTAAATCTCTAAGGTAGAGATGATTTGCTGGAGTAGAGGGAAGGAGTTTCCATGCTGGGAGTTCCCCATGCTAATGACGTAGTCAAGAGAAAGCAAGGAAAGAAGGAAGGAAAAAAAGACGACCACCATGATACTTCAAATCCCAAAGTTATCCCACCTATGTAGTACAGTTCCCTGTCTTTGGTAGGGCTATGATCTCTAGGCTGAGAGGCCCCAATCTCAGACATCTACAGCAGCTGGCCCCCACCTGGCACCCCAAAGTATGATGTTTTCCATCTTCAGAACTATCCTCCTGGCCTTTGCCAACTTGGGATTGAACTCATTGGTTTACCCTACAGTCCCAGGATAATTCTTGGCTAACCAGGAAGCCTCTGGATTCAAGAAGGGCCTCTAAATGGGGGACAGAGGTAGGGCTATGAGTATTCTACCCATGTTACTTCAGGATCACTTCCTAGAGCCTCAGAGTGAGGAAGAGACTGGAAAGGACAGTCACATACATTGGAAGTTTCTCCCACCCCCGCTAAAATTAGGATAAAACATAGAAATACCCCCAAAAGGCCCTTGTATTGCAAGGCGTATTTGTAGGAACAATGAAGAGCAAAGGTTTCCCAGTGAATAAACATACATGTAGCCCTACCCACAGACACAGACAGAGATACAGGCACAGACACAGACACAGAAACATAGTATCATGCACCAAGAATCCCACACTGATAGAGATACATCCTGAGATACATCTCATAGAGATACACATTGAGTCACATGCAGAGCTGCCCAGGCTTGTACTATACTACCAAAGACACAGCCACACAAAGAGTCTGTGCACAGGAAGACCTGAGTTCAAATCTTGCCTTAGACATTTAAACTCTCTGTGCCACATTTTCCTGATCTGTAAAATGTCTTGAAATAATAAGAGAAACCCCTGGGTTGTTGGGAGGGTCAGGTGAGTTAATGTCTGTAAAGTACTTTGCAAACCTTAAAACACTATAAATGTTCACTGTTACTGTTATCTTATATCATAGCATCACACACAGAATCATGGATACATGATGGGAACACGAACAGAATCTTTAAAAACATTTCTTTTTCTATGATGAATTTGATAAACAAAAACATTTCCATTTATAGAGAACAGATAAAAGAGAATTGTATATGAAGCTGACAGTCTCTATTATATGTAGCTTTGCTTTACTTTGGGTATATATTACATTTAACAGGTTAGTCCCAGTACTGTCCTGCTGATCTGTGTCTCCTTTTGATAGCCTTCTGCTCTGTCATGCAAATACTATCTTGTAAGTGGTGGATGATTTCACAGGGACCTGGTGAGACCCCAGAATTGTTGTTGGGCCTAGAATGGATCATGAGATTTCTCACTTCTTCCTTAGGTCCCTGAGATGCAAGGTAGCTTTCTCTCTCCATACTAAAACAGGGAGAGAGAGAGAGACAAACAGACAGAGACAGAGACAGACAGAGAGACAGACAGAGAGACAGAGACAGAGACAGAGACAGAAAGAGAGTCAGAGACAGAGAGAGACAGACACAGACATAGACACAGAGAAAGAAGAGAGAGACAGAGTTAGATAGAGACAGACATAGTGAAGGAGATAGAGCTCTAATTGTGTCCACATAGAAGACATTTGCTATTGTCAGTCCTCCCTCCCCTCTCTTCTTTCCTCTTCTCTCTCTTCCCCCCCCCTCTCTCTCCCCCTCATTTCTCTCCCTCTCTCTCTTTGCTTTTTGTCAGGGGGAGGGCAGAGCAGTTGGGGTTAAGTGACTTGCCCAAGGTCACATGGCTGAGGCCAGATTTAAGCTCAGGTCCTCCTGACTCCAGGGTCGGTGCTCTATTCACTAGGCAACCTAGCCACCCCCACTACTCCTTCGATCTCAGAAAATAAATCAATGGACTGATGAGTTCATTACTGGCTGCCCACTCTGTCTCTGTCCCTAACTTTAGGGCTGTGGTCTAGAAGAATATTTATAAGTTAGTTGCTCCAAATTCGGTATATATTTTCCTAAAGAAACTATTATAAGAGGTGGCGAGATTCCCTGGTCAACCTACAGAAGCCTGTTTAGTACTAGCTTCAGTGTTTTATGGATTTCCAATTTCACTCCACCAACAACACAGTTCTTGATGCTTTGATGATTTAATAGATGACTTTTAAGACTTACTAAAGGTGAAAAATGTAGACCTTTGCAACCAACCTGCCGATGATTCTCTTTAAACTTAGTCTATTCCCAAACCTTTCCATCTTGGTAGATTTTGCTTTGCTGGAGTCTGGGTTCTTCTAGAGAACTCTCAATGTAGCATGATGAGGCAACCTCTTTAGATGAGTCCTAATTAACCCAATATTGATAAAAGATTGCATAGTTGCAATGAAAAACTGTTAGAAAATAACATTAATATCGTATTGCTAATTAAACAGAATAGCTAAACAAGATAATGGGCAAGAAATAGTTCATTTGGAGGGAGGTAGGTGGTGTAATGGATGAAGCACTGGCCCTGGAGTCAGGAGGATCTGAGTTCAAATCCAGTCTCAGACACTTACTAGCTGCATGACCCTGGACAAGTTAACCCAAGAAAATAAAGAAAATAAATAATTTGGAATGATGCTGCTTCAGGGAAAACAAATTTAATAAAGAAGGAAGCTATAGACTTTGTGAGATTTTGAAGGTGACTTCAGTATCCTCTTAAAGGATTTTAGAGATTATTGACCTTGTCCTTTGTTATGGTTAATTTCACTATGAAATATGTGCTTTCCTTTTCCTTGATTCAGATGCATCAGGAAGGGTTAGGAATAGTAAAGTAAAAAAGACCATATATGTGTGAAAGGTGGGGTTTAGGGTGCAGGTGGACTAGAGATTCCCCTTGAAGGAGGAGAAAGGCTTGGGCGGGGGGGGGGGGGGGGGGGGGGGGAGGGGAGGGACGACGGGAGACTTTAGACTTGACAGTTTCCAGCACAAGCCACAAGGTGGCACTATCAGCTTAGGATAGCTTGGTTATTTTCAGGGGGCAAAAGTGGAAAAGGGGATGAAGCAGCCATCATATAGGTATAGGAAATCCCTTCATAAGGTATAGGAAAGAAGAGGTGTTTTTCTGGCCATTCACAGAGTATTTGTATGTGATGCTATCTCTGCACTCCAGTGGCTCACAGTCTTGTTGAGGACACAAGGCTAATAGCATTTGCAAACTGTACAAGACTTGTGATAAAGTACTATTCTTGATATGCTTTCTCCATGTCTCTTTCTGCCACTGTAGATATTTGTCTTTTTCTTCATTCTGTATTTTTAACATCTCTGTCTCTCTCTGTTGTCACCATTTCTCCTTTCTGTCTCTGTTTCTGCCTCCCTCTTCTTGTTTCCTGGTATCACTTGGTCTCTCTCCTTCCCTTTACCAATGCTGCCCCCAT
This sequence comes from Gymnobelideus leadbeateri, assembly GCA_011680675.1. Taxonomy (NCBI): domain Eukaryota; kingdom Metazoa; phylum Chordata; class Mammalia; order Diprotodontia; family Petauridae; genus Gymnobelideus; species Gymnobelideus leadbeateri. The sequence goes on along the minus strand of WOXC01008883.1, from coordinate 61,481 downwards.
CTCCTTCACAGACCAATCTCTCTCTCTCTCTCTCTCTCTCTCTCTCTCTCTCTCTCTCTCTCTCTCTCTCCCTCCCTCCCTCCCTTCCTCTCTTTCTCTCCCTCCCTCCCTTCCTCTCTCCTCCCCCTTCCCCTCCCTCTCTATTCTCCTCCTCATGTAGCTCATTCCTGTCTTGGAGATTAATTACTTGCTTTCCTTACCCATCCTGGGTGTGGGTGAGTATAGGAGAGATACTTTTCTCTTTATAATGGCAGTATCTACTCTTCATGAAGGTCAGGGGGCAGTGGTATTACTCATGCTGGAAGGACAGCCTTCAGGGACCTCTACTCATCTGATACCTCCTGAAACAGCTCTCTCTTCTTCCTTCCACTCCTTCATTGACAGCAGCTAAAGTCACTGATGATTGTGAGAATGGGAGCCTGGTTATCCAGAGCCTAGGCAGAGCATGTTGTTGCCTGCCTCTCTGTCTTCCCAGATCCCTCTGAGGAGGGGTCTCCAGGAGATCAGAGGAGCCCAGTTCAAAATCCTGCCCCTGGCACTAACTTCCCATGTGACCTTGGATGTCCTCTGTAAAACGAAGAGGGAGGGTTAGCTGGGGGCCTTGGAACTGTCTTCTAAATCTAACTCTGATCCTGTGGCTGTTGGGAAGGGTTTGGAGGAAAAGGTTGGGCCGAGTAGAATTATCAGGGGCCAATGGAAAAGGCTCTATATTGGGGGCTATTGCACTGCTTACCACCATAACTGAGGGTGTGCATATGGTAGTTATTGTAACAAGAAATCTGGCCATCCCCAGAAAATGTGTCCTTCCCCCCCCCCCCCCGAATTCGAGTGCCCCAGGGCCAGAGCCTCATTTGCTTTTTGTCTATTTGTGACTCTGGATGGAGGGGGAAGGGAGGTTCTATGGGGCCCTCCAGGATTTCTGCTTCTCATTCTGGCTTTGGCAAGTAGCCTAGATTGTCCGGGAGAGTAAGGGTGGGGTCTGGACTAAAGCTCTGGAGCCAGGAATACCTGATTCCTGAGCTATGTCTAGACGTTTGTTGAATGAGGTCAAGGTTGTGGCTTTGATCCCCAGTGCGGACCAGTTAGAGAAAAGATGTGGCCTAATTAGCAGTCTTGTGAATGTACACATGAGGGAGCCACAGGGGGAGCTGGAGAGAGAGAGAGAGAGAGAGAGAGAGAGAGAGAGAGAGAATGTATATACAGAGATATATACACATATACAACACACATAAAGCACTTATACAATACACATATATACACATATACTATATATATAGCATAATACGTTATTCACACATCCTATATGTCACATGTAGCATGTCATATATGCATATACACATACATCCATCTACCCATCCATCCATCCATCCATCCATCCATACATCCATCTGTATATATGAAAAAATTAAAAGTGAAGGCCTTGCCCACGGCCTCAGAGCTACTGAGGGCTTCCAGCTGATTTCTTCCTGTCTCCCAGGCCAGGATCTATCTGCTCACACTGCCTAGCTGTCTACTATGTCACTGTGCTGTGCAGTAGATACAAACACAAAAGGGAAACAGTCCCTGCCCTTAGGGAGCTTACATTCCAATGGAAATCACCTTCTGTGGGAGGCAATAACATTCCTACAGTTTCTGCAGAAGGGAATGCTTGGCAATGGAGAGAACTCAGGAATTAAGAGCCCTGGATCCTGGTGCTGGGTTAGTGGTTGTATGACCTTAGGGAAGCCACATAACTAGACCTCCTGCCTAAGTGGATTTGATAACACTTTCTTAACTCCCAGGTTGGGTTCAAGAGCAGGAGGAAAAGAGATGCCTGCAGGACCAGGTGAGAGTGAGTAAATCCTTGGCACATATGGGGACACTTGGTACATTTTATTGTAAGCTCCGTCACAGCAGGGACTGTCTTTTGTCTCCTTTCTGTCCCCAGAGCTTAACACTGTGCCTGGCTTATTGGTTGTTGTCATTCTTTCCCGAAGAGGACCAAAATGATGTCACGATGCTAGAGTCGAGTTTCAGTGTGTCTGACCGTGGCAGCTCAGAATGCTCTAGCCCAGGTCCGGCACAAATAGTCCACGTGAACATTTGGGTGGATGCTCTAAACTTGCACTTCTCCAATTTCTTTGGAGCTAGTTCAGTCCTGCTTTGCTCTTAGAGCTCAGCACCCTCTCTGATGAGGGCACGACATGCTGGGTGGTCCTGTGCCAGTATCTTCCATCTCTCACAAACAATTCCAAAGTTCTTGAGAGAGACCTTGAGAGAGTCCTTGTATGGCTTCTTCTGACCACCATGTGAACGCTTGCCCTGTGAGTTCTCTGTAAAATCTTTTTGGTGAGCATATGTTTTGCATTCGACTAACAGGGCCAGCCTATTGGCATTGCATTCTCTGAAGCAGAGTTTGAATACTTGGTAGTTTAGTCTGAGTAAGGACCCCAGTGTCTGGTACCTTCTCCTGCCAGGTGATCTTCAGAATCTTCCTAAGATAATTCCAATGGAAGTGATTCAGTTGCCTGGCCTGGCGCTGGTAGACCATCCAGGCTTCACAGGCATATGACAATGAGGTCAGCACCAAGGCTCTGTAGACCTTCAGTCTGGTAGTCAGTCTAATATCTCTTCTGTTTCACACTTTCCTTTGAAGTCTCCCAAACACTGAGCTAGCTCTGGCAATGGGTGCGTCAACCTCATTATCAATGTGTACATCCCTGAAAAGTATACTGCTAAGGTAAGTGAACTTCTCCGTGGCATTCAGAACTTCTCCATTTGCTGTAACCTATTATGGATGGTATGGTGGTGGCTGTTGGGGCATCTGTGTTTTCTTGGTGTTGGGCCAAAAGTAGCACAAGGGGCAGAGAATCAATTCATATTTTGTGACATCTCTGCTTCAGAGGCTGCACTGAGTGGTGTGTAGACCCTTCATGAATGTCTATTAACTGACTACAGAGGAAAGAACAATTATTCTGTAGTCAGAGGACTTGGGTTCCAAAGTCACCTCCAATGCTTACTGCCCACATACTTTGAACAAGACTTTGAATATCTCTGGGCCTCAGTTTCTTCATCCATAAAAAGAGGGGGTTAGACTTGATGATCTCTGAGGTCATTCCTAGCTCTGAAGTAATGATTCTAAATATAGCTGAAGGACGGGATGGGGGTAGCATGGTGCTTGGTGGAACTGGAGTCAGGAAGACTTGAGTTTGAATCTTATCACAGAGACTTAACTGTGTGATCCTGGTCTAGTCCCATCTCCTTTGTCAGTCTCAGTTTCCTCTTCTGTAAAGGGAATATTTGCCTCATGAGATTGTTATGAGGTTCAGAGAAGATAACATATGTGAAGTACCTTAAAACCATGAAGGGTTATAAAATATGTTATTGTTGTTGTTATTGTTAATAATGATAATATAAGAACATTGAAGAGCAAAGGTCCAGTCAGCAGAGATCTGAGGGGAGGAAGATGAGAGAAACAAGAGAGGAAGTTGCATGAAAATTTCAGAGAGGGAATTAGAGGGGGTTGGTTCTGAAGCTCAGCCTTCTCAAGGGGAAATCCCTTTATTCCCTGCAGTGGTCTCCTTCTAATGGTGAGTCTATGCACACTAGTTCTTACCCTAGTTCTGGTGGTGACATGGGCTCAGAGAATAAGCTAACCCCCCCAACCCTGACTTCCCCAGGACCATAGGATCATAGGTTTAAAGCTGGAAGGGACAGGAGAGAGCACCTAAGTCTTTTCTTTCTTTTTTTACCTTTCTTTTTATAGAGAAGAGGAAGTGACTCACCCACAGTCACACAGGCTGAACAACCATGGTGGGATTTTAACTCAGACCCTCAGATTCCAAATGCCATGCTTGTTCTGTTCCTTACCACCTCTAGGATTCCCTCTGGTCCCTTGGGCAGGATGGCTTTGTTCTGGAGACTCTGCTGTCCTTGAATTTCTCCTTGGGAATTGTCAATGTGTACAGGAACCCATTATGTGTGGTTGGGGGTGGAGGAAGAATTGGCTTGTCTTGGAGAGGGACCCTGCTGGAGGATGAGAAGAGGAAATTGAAGATAAGCAGCCCAGATGAATAAGGGAGAGGCAGCCAGATTGGGCTGCCAAGCAGTGGTCTTGAGGCAGAGAATTTTGCAATGCGGATGGATGGAAGAGATCATTTAATTAGGAGATCCTCCTTTGTCTGAGGGGGAGGGGAGACAAGTACCAGGAAGGGCTAGGAACCATGTTTAGGAGATGGTTTTCTAATTGCCAAGCACTGGTGGGCTCTTGGTTGGATCAGTCAACTATCAGGGTCAATAAGGAGGTCAAGAGCATTGGTTTTGATTTCCCACAGAGGAAAACTGCATTCTAAACAGTGGATAATATGGTCTGGGTGTTAAAAGGGGAGCTAGGTGAGAGTGTGGCTAGCTCAGCATGGGTAATCCCTAGACCTGGAGAAATAACTCCAGACAACATCCATGTATCCATCAATCAGGCAACAATCATTTATTAGCTTCTTGTTATGTCAGGTGAGTTGGACCACAGGTCCTATCCCCCTTTGGGTGAAGATTCTTTTCCTTTCAGTGGTGGACCTTACCTTTGCATTTCAGACTTAGAGCTAGAAGGACCTCAGAACTTTATTCATTTTACAGATGAGGAAACTGAGGCCCAGGGGGTTGAATCGACAAGTCCAAAAAGTGAGCATCAGAGATGGAAACTGAATGTAGGTCCTCTGGCTGCAGAGTTAGTACTTGTCCATAACCAGCATTTATCCAACTCCTACAATATATGAAATACTGTGCTAGGCACTAGGGAAAACCCAGACAAAAATGGCAAAAAAAAAAAAATCCCTATCCTCAAAGAACTTACATTCTACTTTGTTTACTTTAAAGAGAAAGGATATCAGGTTTGGACAGATTTCTTTTTCTTTTTGCTTTCTGGAGGGGGGGAAGGTAGGGCAATTGGGGTTAAGTGACTTGCCCAAGGTCACATGGTTACTTTTTTGTGTTGTGTCTGAGGCCAGATTTGAACTCGGGTCCTCCTGATACCAGGGCCAGTGCTCTATTCACTGTGCCACCTAGCTGCCCCCTTGGAGAGATTTCTCAACCCTGCACCTTGGCAGGGCCCTGTAGGAAGCAGAGTTCTTTGACATTCCCCATCTAAGGCATGGCAGAATGAGACCTGGGTTTGAGTTCTCACTCTTTACTCTGCTTCAGTTTGCCAGTTTGTAAAATGAAAGTGGAGTAAGAGATCTAGAGTCATACAGAGCCTTGGAGGTCAAATAATCCTAGTCTCTCATTTTGTGAAACAGGAAACTAAGGAACTGAGACATTCCTTACACTGGCCCAGTCACCTAGCTAGCTAGTGTCTGGGGTGCTTGGATGCACTTCCTTCCAAGGTCAATTGCACTTCCCTCTTCACTGTAGCCTAGTTGCCTCTCCGGCCCTGATCCTACCAGTGTAACATCAGTGAGGGTGTCGTGAGTATTATATGAGATCACATACGTGTAATTTGTTGAAAGAGTATAACAGGCCATTTGAACATGATGGCTTGGTATTCCTGTCTCTGGAGAAGTCCAGGGCCCTTCTCTCCCAGAGCACCTCAGACCAGCTTCTGGAAGAACAGAGTAGAGCCAAACAACAGAACTAACTCTCTCTCTCTCTCTTTCTCTCTCTCATTCTTTCTTTCTCTTTTTTTACCCTTGATTTCCCTTCCTTTTCTTTTGCTTTTTTTTTTTTTGAAGGAGGGAAGGCTGGGCAATTGGGGTTAAGTGACTTGCCCAAGGTCATACGGGTAATAAGTGTTAAGTGTCTGGGGCCGAATTTGAACTCAGCTCCTCCTGACTCTAGGGCCAGTGTTCTATTCACTGTGCCACCTAGCCACCCCAACTTTAGATTTTTTTTGGTCATCATTCTTTCCATTTACATCTGCATCAGTTCATATATCTCTCTACATGCTTCTTTGTATTTATCATATGTAATTTCTTACAGCACAGTGATCGTACATTATGTACTACAATTTGGCCATTTCCCCAATGGATGGGCATCTACTTTGTTTCCAATTCTTAGCAATCACAAAAAGTGCTGCTATCAATGTTTTAGAGTATATGAGGACTTTCTTCTTATTGATGGCTTTTTTTTGGGTATAAACAACCAATAATGGTTTTTTTTTTGTTTGTTTTTGTTTTTGTTTTCTTAAAGCAATTGGGGTTAAGTAACTTGCCCAAGGTTACACGGCCAGTTATTTTTGTATGGGTGTTAAATATCTGAGGCCGGAACTGATCCCAGGTCCTCCTGACTCCCTTCTCCCTCCAGGGCTGGTGCTCTTACTCACTGCATCACCCAGCTGCCCCCCAATAATGTTTTAAAAGGAATTTGTATTCAGTGTATGGTTGGATTAGATGGCCCCTGAGGTCCCTTACAACTCTGAGCTTTGTGATTCTCTGTGTTTTGGGTAGGATGGTGTGTTGGTCCTTGAGTGGAATTTGATACACCTTAGTTCTACTTCTTCATGGTTGGTGTGTCCATGGTACTGAACAGATTTGGGTATTAGGGAGACGAGTTAGCACAGGGACAGACTAATTCTTGGTTTCTGGCAGGAGTCTAGTGTGTATTTAAAAAGACAGTTCTCCAGCTGTCTAGAATAGAATCGTGGGTCATTAGAGTGAAAATCAACCTTATAGCTCATTCTGGCTAGCCTCTTAAATTACAAGGGAGGAAACTGAGGTCTGGAGAAAGGAAGTAAATTGTGCAACTCCTGGAACACATTTTTCAGGATTAAGAATTCAGCTAGCTGTCTGGAAATGTCACTTTTCCCTGGTGTGAAGCTACCCAGGCTATGCACAAATTACACCAAGACATTTTGGTCCCCTGAGAGTAGTACAGTGTTCTATGAAGAGCCTGAAATTAGGTGTTAGGAGATTTGTATTTGAATGCTGGGCAAGTTACTTCCCTTCCTGTCCTGTAAGATGAGGGGGTTGGGCTAGATCAGGCATTCTTAACCTGGTGTCTGTGAACTTAGTTTTTTTTTTTAATTTTTGATAATTGATTTGATAATTGGCTTTTTTTGTAATTCTATGTTTGATTTTATGCACTTGAAGAGTCCATAGACTTCCTTAGGTTGCCAAAGGGGTCCATGATACATAAAAATAGTTAAGAACATCTGGACTCAATGATCTCTAACATTTCTCCCCATTCTAAATCCTATGATCACAAAGACCCATTATTATTTCTCAGACACAATTCCTGACACTCTTGGCTTGGATAATAGCAACATAAATTTAGAGCTGGCAGGGACTTAGCAGTCATCAAATTCAACCTTCTTAGTCTTTATTTTTTAAAAAAATATTTTATTTTTAAGTTAAAAGTTTAATGAACAAAATGATTTTTTTCTCCCTTATATTTCCCTTCTACTGAAAAAAGAAACAAAAACCTTGCCATAAACTTACACAGTCAAGTAAAACAAGTTCCCACATTGTTGTTCAGTCACGTCCAACTCTTTGTGACCCCTTTTGGGATTTTCTTGGAAAAGATACTGGAGTGCTTTGCCATTCCTTTCTCCAGCTCTTTTTACAGATGAGGAAACTGAGGCAAACAGAATGAAGTGACTTGTCCAGGGTCACACAGCTAGTAAGCATCTGAGGTCACATTTGACCTCAGGAAGATGAGTCTTCCTGACTCTAGGTCTGGCACTCTGTATACTTTGGCTCCACCTAGCAGTCCACTTTGACCATGTCCAAATAATGTTGTCAGTCTGCATTGAGACCATCCCCTCTCTGTCAAGAGTTGGGTAGCATCCTTCATCATCCATCCTTAGGCATCAAGGTTAGTCATCTTGTTGATCAGAATTTTTGAGACTTTCAAAAAAAAATTTAAACTATACTGTTCTTGTACAAATTTTTCTACTTGTTTTGCTTGCTTTATTCTGCATCAGTTCATACAAATCTTCCCAGATTTTACTGAAACCATTCCTTTCACTATTTCTTATGGCACAACATTATTTTATTACATTTTTATGCCATAATTTGTTCATTTCCAACTGATTGACATCCCCTTTGTCTCCAGTTCTTTACTATTACAAAAAGAGCTGCTATAAATATTTTTTTTATCTCTTTATGGTATATGTTTAGTAGTGGAATCACTGGGGTATGAACAGTGTAGCAATTTTGGGGGCATAGTTTTAAAACATTTTCCAATTTGTTCCACCAATAGTGCATGAATGTACCCGATTTCTCTCAGTCCCTCCAAGGAAAAATCTGTCATTTCCTTTTCTTTTTTTGGGGGGGGGGGAGATGAGGATCATTTCTGTCAACCTGATAGTAGAACCTTAGAGTTACTTTAATTTTAATTTCTCTAATAATTAGTGAATTGGAGCTGTTGGTAGTTTGGATTTCTTCCTTTGGAAACTGCCTGTTCTTATTCTTTGACCATTTATCAGTTGGGGAATGGTTCTTAAACTTACAGATTTGAATCAGTTCCTTATACATGTTAGAGATGAGACCCTTATCTGCCAACCTTGCTCCTGAAAATCTTCCTAGTTTCTTGATTCATTCTAATTTTAGCTGAATTAGTTTCACTTGTGCAAAAATTTTAAAAATATTATCTAATCAAAATTATTCATTTTATTTTCTGTGATCCACTCTATCTCTTATCCATAAATCTGAAAGATAATTTAATTCTCTAATTTCTTCATCACATCACCCTGTACAATAAGGTGTAAGATGCTGGTCTGTACCTAGTTTCTGCCAGATTGCTTTCCAGTTTTCCCAGCAACTTTTCTCTAATAAAGAGCTAGAATCTTCAGGTTTATCAGACTCTAGGCTATTAGGTTTTTTTTTTTCTGCTGCATGTTGCATGCCACTTCTGTTCTAGATTGAGCTCTCTATTTCCTAACCTAAGCCTGCTGCATTTTATAGCTAAGGAAATTAAGAGAGCAGTTAAGTTATTTGCCCTGTCACACAGCTAGTAAACGTCTGAGGAACGTTTTAACATGGATCTTTCTGATTCTAAGCCTGGCACTCTATCAGCTACACAATGATGCCTCTACAAAGTCCAGCCCCCTTATTTTGCAGATGAGGAAACTGGGATCCAGGGACCCCCAGGCAGCAAGTATCAGGGTTGGGATAGTAACTGAAGTCCTGACTCCAAAGCCAGAACTCTTTGAATCTATAGGGGGGATTCCTCCTGCAAATATCATGGCTAATTCAGAAACCTGGGGTGACCATGCAGAGTTGGCCTGGGCATCTGCCTGCCTGCTTCACTAAAGCCTTTAAAGGGACAAGCATTGCTGGCCAGACAGGCTTCCTGGTAAAGCCTGAAGGTGAAGCAACCTCCCTTGCATGCAAACCATGCTCATTTCCCCAGCTGACTGGATTGAATCTTTGGTGACTGATCTTTCTCAATTGAGTTTGGGAATAAGAAAATAATAATATGAACAGCTGACCTTTATGTAGCATTTTAAAGCTTGCAGAGCATGTTACCCACATTGAGAAGTAATAAATGGGAGGGCATGGAAAGTGCCGACTTTAGAATCAAGGGACTTGGCACAAAATCTGCTTCTGACCCTCACTACCTTGGACAGGTCATTTGCCCTGACTGGGGCCTCAGTTTCCTCATCTGTAAAATGAGAGTGTTAGGCTAAATAGCCTCTTAAGTACCTTCTAGAAGAGGATCCTATGATCTAAAAAACAGTCCTGACATACAACTGCCTACCTTATCATTCAGCCTATTATGCAGGTGAGGAAACTGAGACTGAGAGAAATGAAATTATTTGAACAAAGTCACAGAATTTGAAAGGTGTCCATCTGGTCCAAAGCACACTTGAGAGACATTTCCACTGTGGCCACCTCCAGGCTCATCACTTTTTGAGGTGCTGATGCAGCTTTTAGGCAGCTCTGATTAGCAGGAAGTGTTTCTTTTAGGGTTAGAGTCAGGGAAAACTTCCTGACAATGAAAGTGTAGTGTATTGGATAGGACACTAGATTTGGAATCAGAAATGCCTGAGTTCAAACACTTCCTAGCTATGGAACCTTAGGCACTAGCATTTACCTCTCTAAGCCTCAGTTTCCTCATCTGTCAAATAGAGATAATAATAGCCCCTACCTTACAGAGGTGTTCAGGAAGACTAGCACCTCTGGTGTGAGGGCTGCTCATCTGTCACCCAACGACCTGAGGCTCCAAGAAGTTGTAGCTGTTAAAGCAGCCACACTATGGTGAATTACCTAACCCAGGTTGAGGGAAACTAACAGGCCTCAGAGACATCAATGAGTGAGGGTGGTGTCTGCCCCAAGCATGTGAAGGCTTCCCCTGCAGAATGGGTGGATGGGAACAACTTGCTCCAGCAGCCATGAAGGCAGCCAAAGCAGGTGCTGTGCAGTGCTTAGAGCTTGGTCAGACATGGAAGATGCCGAGATCATCCACGGCATCCTGGGCCAGCACCAGTCATCCTGACCTTTGTCCTGCTCCTGGACTTTGATGATTTGGGAAGAGAGAGTGAGGCTGATGACTTTGTGCTGCTTTGCCTCACTTAAATCCAATCCATGTGCGTCAAGGTATCACCCTGTGATGTCACTTGTCCTCTTTGGAAACAAAGAACAGAAAACAAGCTTACAGGGTTATTGTGAAGACCAAATAAGATGTTTTTAGAGCACTCTATAAACACATTATCATTGATTATCATTATTATTACACCTAGTTAATGCTAGAGGTCAGATTTGAACTCAGGTCTTTCTGACTCCAAGTGCAATAGGTTTGCCAGTGTCCTGGGCTCTCCACACTCCCTCTCCCCACCCCAAAAGAATTTGTCTTTAAAAATCTCTAAAAGTTCCAGAGCTAGAAGGGACATTGGAAATCATTTGCACTCTAGTTTTATAGATGAAGCTAGAGAGCAGTGCAGTGACCACATGGAGAGGAAGCAGCTGGATCAGAATTTGAACTCAGGCCTTTTGACTCTCTTGGGGCATGGGAGGGGCCCATTTTCTCCTACTCGCTCACCCTAGGCAGGCTTTCATGTTCTCTACCCCACGTGCCAAAATGACTAAGAATGTCATCGTCTCTGGTGGTAAAGTATGGGGCCTCAGGTAGGGGTCCTATTTACTGTGGGGGGCACTCTTTCAGTAGTCCTCCCAGTCCTGTTTGTTAGTAGGAGAAAGGGAATATTTGACTAAAGGAGGAATGAGCTTCACTTTGGATGCCCAAGAGCTCAGAGAGCCAGTAGGCCCCCCCTTAAAGCAATTCAGTTAAGAGATCACCTCTCCCTTGATGTCTCTCTGAGTCTGTGTGAGAAGGGATAGCCCTAGCAATCACCCTAGTACCTGGCAAGGCTTCCTCACCTTCGTAATGGGTTGAATAATGTGGTAGGCAGTCCTTACCTCACAGGATTACTTTTAGGCTCATATGAGATAGCATCATGGTTCTAGAAGGGACTTTATAGGCATCTAGCCTAACCCCTTCATTTCACAGATGAGGAAACTGAGGTTGATTGTGAAGGGAATAGGGGTGGGGAACTGGCCCATTGGGCAGCACCTCTTAAAGCTTCCATTTGTCAAGTCCGATGAGGGTTCATGATGTCTGCCCAGTCCTGTGTCCCCCTGCTAGGCAATAACCTCTGTGTGGGCAGGGAGTTTATATTCCTTGATCATCAGAGTGTTCACTAAGTGTCTGTTAGGTACTGGGCACCTTGCCAGGTACTGGAGACTTAAAGATAACAAAATGAACCAGTCCCTGCCCTCAAGGAGCTTGCATTCATCAAAAGGCCATAGGATGTAGAGCTGGAAGGCACCTTGGAAAAACTAGTCCTAATCCCTTGTTTTTACAAATGGGAAAATGGAGACCCAGAAAGGTGGGCCTTGCCCAGAGGCATACAGATAGAAAATATCAGAGCCAAGATTGGAACCCAAGTTTTGGGTTTATCAAGTGCTTTATACAGTCAAGGAGTCTAGATGGACAGGCAATTCCAGTCTAAGAATGCCCTCTCTACAGACAACAGGGCAACTGAGGCAAAGAAGAGTGAAGTTTTTTGACCACAGTCATAAAAGATGGCAGAGATTGAAGGAGAAACAGAACCTAAGAGCCTTGTCCAATTTCAACAATTTAGCAAATGTTTTTTTTTTTTTTTAGGTGATTGGAGTTAAGTGGCTTGCCCAGGGTCACACAGTGTCTGAGGTTAGATTTGAACTCAGATTCTCCTGACTCCAGGGCTGGTGCTTTATCCACTTCACCACCTAGCTTCCCGAAACAGGTGATTTTTTTTTTTAATTTGTCAAATCTTTATTGAGTAAGTGGGAAGGTTGGCAGAGTCCAGTTTAGTCCTTCTTGGCAGCAACCTTCCTCATGGCAGCTAGGACATTGCTGAGCTCCCCTCTCTTCCTCTTGGGTTGGATGTGAGTTCCCACCTTTTTTAAAAAATTAACTTAAAGGCTTATCCTTGGAGACTTTTATTTTTTAATTTTTTTTAAACAAATGCTTTATTAACTTCTGTTTTACATCATTCATTTCCACCAGCTTTTGAGTTACAATTATTTTTTCTCCCCTGTTTTTCCCCTACCCACCCTCCCAGAATAGCAGTCCCACAAGATATCGATTCCTCCAATCTGCTCTCTCCCATATCTTCTCCCATACCCCCTTCGACTTTTCCATTAGAGGAAGGTGAATCTCTGTGTCCCAATGCCTGCACATCTTATCTCCCAATTACATGCAAAATAGTATTAATAATAGTATTTATATATATTTGAAACATTTAATTTTAAGACCTCGAATTTCAGATCCATTCCCTTCCTTCCTTGTCACCCATTCCCTCTGGGAAGATAAGTAATTCAGTATATGTTGTACATGTCTAGCTATGCAAAACATTACCATAGTAGATATATTGTACAAGGCTGCTTATAATTCCCTCCCACTCATCCCACCCCCCACCTGGTCCATTCCCTACTTGATCCTGTCCCTCTTCTATAGTGGGTACTTCCAACCTCCCCTCCGCCCAAGGATGCTCTCCCATCCATCATCCCTCCTCTCATCCCCCTTCCCCCTATTCTGCTGCAGGTTGAGATATCCCATTTAGTATGTATGTCATTCTCTCCCTTAACCAAATTCAATGAGAATGTGGTTTTGCCTTTTTGCCTTCCTATTCTTCCCCTCCCTTGCAGCCACTTCCCCTTGGTTCTTCTACATGAGATAGTTTACCCTACCCTGTCTCTCCCCATCTCCTCTTGCCACTTTCCTCTCTCACCTCATAATTTCACCCCTTGAGTATCCTCCCTTCCCAGCAAATTCAACCTATGCCCTCTATCCATATAATAACTGTAAACATATATACACACATTCACATATGTATTCATATGACCATACACCCTTTTCCCATTATTTTCATACTGAGAAAGATTTCATCAGTCACAATTATTGTTTTTCCATGTAGGAATGTAAATAGTTCAACTTTGATAAGTTCCTTTTGATTTCTTTTCCCTGATTGCCTTCTCAGGCATCTCTTGCTTCTTGTGTCTGAATGTCAAATTTTCTATTCAACTCTGGTTTTTTCCTCAAGAATGCTTGAAAGTCCTCTATTCCACTGAATGACCATATTTTCCCCTGAAACAAAATACTCAGTTTTGCTGGGTAGGTGACCCTTAGGTTCAGTCCCAGCTCTTTTGCCCTCTGGAGTATCATATTCCATGCCCTTTGATCCCTTAGTGTAGAAGCTGCCAGGTCCTATGCTATTCTGATTGTGTTTCCACAATATTGAAATTGTTTCTTCCTGGCTGCTTGTAGTATTTTCTCCTTGATCTGGGAATTCTGGAACCTGGCTATAATATTCCTGGGAGTTTTCTTTTTGGGATCTTTTTCAGGAGGTGATCGGTGGATTCTTTCAACCTCTATTTTGCCCTCTGGATCTAAAACATCAGGGCAATTTTCCTTGAGGCTTTCTTGAAGGGTGATTTATAGGTTCTTTCTTTGATCATGGCTTTTGGGTAGTCCAATAATTTTTAAATTGTCTCTCCTGTATCTACTTTCCAGGTCAGTGGTCTTTCCCATGAGATATTTCACATTGCCTTCTAATCTTTCATTTGTTTGGATCTGCTTAACAGCATCTTGATTTCTCATAAAGTCACTAGCTTCCATTTGCTCCAGTCTAACTCTGAAGGAATGAATCTCCTCAGTGAGCTTTTGAGATTCTTTTTCCACCTGGCAAAGTTGGCTTTTTAAGGCATTCTTCTCCTCATTGCCCTTTTGAGCCTCCTTTGCCATTTGAGTTAGTCTATTTTTAGGGTGTTATTTTCCTCAGTCAGGCTGTTGACTCTCATTTCATACTTTTCCTGCATCCTTCTCATTTCTCTTCCCAATTTTCCCTCCACTTCTCTTATTTGGTTTTTAAAATCCTTCTTAAGGTCCTCTATGGACTGCAACCCACTCATATTTTCATTTGGGGCTTTTGGTGCAGGATTTCTGACCTCACAGTCCTCCTCCTTTTCCATGCTTTGATCCTCTTTGCCCCCCAAATAGGAGTCTAATGTTGCATTTTTCTGTTTATTTTGTTTCCTTTGCCTAGGCATATTGCCACTTAATTACTTGATTTTTGGGCTTGTTGCCACAGTAGGACTCTGCCACCAGACAGGGGAGCTTCTGTCCCAAACGTTGGGGTCTTCACAACTTCTGGAGGTATTAGTTGGATGGCCTCTGTGAAGCCTCCATATGCTCTGGCAAGCTGGATACCCACCCCAGACCTCCACCCCAGACTGCAATCCAGATCCAGGGAGATTAAAGCAAGAGCGATTACCCCCCAAGGCTGATCGCTGGATCTCCCTACAGTTCGCAGGCCAGGAGCTGAAGCTGCCACTGAAGCTGCAAAATGGTGACTGTGCCACATCTCCTCAGCCACTTGTAGCCCCTAGGGGAAGAAGCCTAATGCATTCCCCAAATACTGGTCCCAAAGTCCATAGGGCACTAACCTCTCACTTTGTCCTAAACATGTCTGTGTTGATAATTCTGGAATTGCCACAGCTGCTGGTGTTCTGGGGTCCCTCCAGCCTGCTGCTGGCCCGGCTGCCCTGGGGCTAAAACTGCGGCTCACAGGGCTCAGCTCCCCGAGCACTGTGCTGTCGGCTCCCAGCATGCTGTGCTGGCCACTCCCTGCAGGGCTCCTGGGCTGTCCTCAGCGGGAGGTTAGCTTCTCTGTGTTGTTCTGTGGGTGCTAGAGCTCCGGAAGTTGTTCAGAGTCCCCTTTTACATGGTTTGGAAGTGGTGTGGGGGAGAGCACCTTGGAAGTGCTGTTTCTACTCCTCCATCTTGGCTCCGCCCCTCTCCATTTGGGGTTTTCATAGCAAAGATACTGGAAGGGTTTGCCATTTCCTTCTCCAGATCATTTTATAGATGAGGAAGCTAAGACTTGCCCAGGGTCACACAGCTAATATCTAAGGTCAGATTTTTAATTCAAGTCTTCCTGACTCCAAGCATGGCACTTTATCCACTAGACACCTAGCTGTTCTTATGTTGTTCAGGCATGTCTGGCTCTTAGGAAACTGAGGCAAATAGGGTGGAGTCACTTGCCCCAGCAAGTAAGTGTCTGAGGCAAGATTTGAACTCATGAAAAGTCTTCCTGATTACAAACCCAGCACTCTGTGCACTGTGGCACCACCTAGCTGAGTCTATTTGATCTCCATTCTGCCTCTATTCTATTTTATTCTGTTCTATGAGACCTAGGGAGAGTCCTTTACCTTAGGGATGCCAGGGAAAGGGGGGTAGGAAGATAGATATTCCCTGGAGACTCAGGGCTAACATGGCTGACATGGGAGGGGTGGGAAGCAAGGCGAGACTGGGTCAGAGAAAACTTGCTTAGATGGTAGGAAGGCCTCTGCATCCCACCTTGCCTCTGATCCAGGAAGCCTCCTGTGAAAGAAATGGCAAGGCCCCAGGCCTGGTGGCACCATGTGACCAGGACAAAAAGTACCTGGTCAGTGACTAGGAACAATGTTGGCCTTCCCCCAGAAAGGTCAAAGAGCTAAGGACCATGACCATCTAAGCGCTTGGAGAAGATGGAGGGGTTGTGTGGAATGGGTTCCACAGGAATGTAGTGTCTACCTTCCCAGGGTGGGGGTAGATGCTCCAGGGAACCCCAGTCTAGCTGCTGCTTGGCCTCAATGGCCTCTCCTGTAAGATTATGGAGTTTGACCATCTCTCTAAGCTCTCTTCCAACTATAAATCTTATTTATGAACCTTCTCGATTGCCATCACGTCTTCTCTGGTCTAAAATGAATTTTTTCCTCTGGCTATTTTGACCTGTTCCTTTGACTGGAAATTGCTGCAGGGAGAAGAGGGGGGGAGGAGGACAGGATGGAGGGAAAATAAGGCTTGGATCTCAGCAGGAGAGATGTAGGTTAGACAGGCTCAAAGCCTTTTTGAGTGTAAGGTCTGGACAGGGATTAGAAACAGCAATGGGTACAGAGGGAACCAAGGTGGCTGTTTGGAGATGGCTGGCCAGGGTCCTCCCCTCATTGCCCTCCCCATCTGCCTGGATTATGACTCTCCAGAAACAAGAGGATTCTTGGAAGGAGCCAGGCTCATTCTGTGTTAGCAATAACTGGGTTTGCTCTGTGATAGGAAGTAAGGAATGAGCCACTAACAAATTCATGAAGGAGAGTTCTATTTATAGGCCCCTGGTGAAGAATACTCATTTGTTAGCTTAAGGAAAGCCCCAAAGGCCTTCTGCTAGCAGTGCTAATATGTGAAAGTATTGACTGGCCCAGAAAGGGAAGTTGGAGCATATCATCATTTCCTGACTGGTACCCATGACTGAAGGAGACAGGGCACTTAAGTTAATTGCAGAAATAATGGGAGCTGTCAAATAAAAGTATAAGCAGGGGCCTGACTCATGAACTTTCAAGTGGGTCAGTCAGCCTTGCTTGGTTTATACCTGGTTGGTTTAAAGAGTTTCCAACAGTTTCCTCTCCTTGATTCAGGGGTGGATTGTCCTGTTGAGCAGAGAGGATGTTGAATAAAAGACCATTGGTCCTTTGAATTTGTTTCTATTTAATTCACCAAGCAGTGATTAAATACCTACTAGGTGCCAGGCTCTGGGCCAAGAGCTGGTGATATAGAGACAAAAATGAAACAGTCTTTGCCCTAAAGAAAGTACTAACATCACCATCATGATCCATACTCCTTGGTGTGGCTATCATTTTACAGGATACCTTATAGCATTGTTCCTAAGGACATAGAGTCAAGCCCCCGAAACATTGTTTCACCTAATGTACACTCTAGTTAAGAAGGCAAGTCAAGTCCCTGAAACATTGTCTCACCTAATGTACACTACAGTTAAGCAGTCAATTCAAGTACCTGAAACATTATTTCACCTAATGTATACTCTGGTTTAGAAGGCAATTCAAGCCCCTGAAACATTCTCACCTAATGTACACTCTGGTTAAGAAGGCAATTGATGTCCCTGAAACATTGTCTCACTTAATGTATCCTCTGGTTCAGAAGGCTATTCAAGTCCCTGAAACATTGTCTCACTTAATGTATAGTCTGGGTCAGAAGGTAATTCAAGCTCTTGAAACATTGTTTCACCTAATATATATATTCTGGTTTAGAAGGCAATTCAAGCCCCTGAAACATTGTTTCACCTAATGTATATTCTGGTTAAGAAGACCAGGAAGTGTGTAATCTGTTTTTGAAGATTTTCATTCAAAGTATTTTAAAAGAGATGTTGCTCCTTAAAAGAACTAGGCTAAAATTAAAGTCTTGAAGGTGTGTGTGGGGGTGGGATTCACTTATATGGAACAACCTAATTATTCTCTGCTGATGTTGGACAGATGGGGTGTCACTGGGTATGACTGTTGGTATGGCTTACATTTACATATGGCTTTACAGTTTATAAAGTGCTTCGTGTCTTGTTTCCCCCTATAGGATATCTATTTCCTTGAGGGTAGGGGCTGTTACATTTCTGTCTTTGTATCCTTGGCATCTAGTATAGTGTCTGGTACACAGTAGGTGCTTAATAAATGCTTATATATTTCCATATGACAATACTCTGAGTAAAGTTATGCAGGCATTATTACCAATATTTGGGCTGTCTTTAAGGGACATTTTGAGGCACCAAACATTCCTGTGACTTTACATTCGGCCATCTTCCTGGAAACCCCTTTATTACCATTTTACAGATGAGAAAACTGAGGAGAGGGATGAAATAAGTCAATCATAAAAAGGGAAAAGTGACCTGCCAGAACAAGTGAGTAGTAAAGAATCACAGTCTATTAGAACTGGGAAGGACTTTGGAAACTTCCTAATTCCACACCCTCTGTCGTTGTACAGATGGGGAAACTGAGACTCAGTGAGGATGAAGTTTCACTTGGGTAGTAAGTGGCACATCTCCTGACTATAAGGTCAGTGTATTTTCACTGCATCACATGCACAGTTCCTCTAGAATATATGTGTAAATAATACACAACTTCAAATCCTATAACCCATTACAAAGCCAGATATAGTTTTCCAATTATTTGCTGGCTTGGGCTTTGAGAAATGTTGCTAATGTTCCTGAAAGGCCTTGTTCCAACCTCCTTCCTGGCCAAGCCCTAGCCTCCTTTCTGGCTTCTTCAGATACCTTCCATCATTAGCCCTGGGAGCCAAGGGATGGCAGTAGCTTGGATTGCAATCACTTCAGTTTCTTCATTTGTGAAATGATCAGGTTAGATTTTGAGGTCCTTTTCATTTGAAATCTGTTATTATAGGACCCTATGATTTAGGGGAAGGACCAGTGTTTAGAAATAAGACATCTTTTTTTTCTTCATCATCTGTATTTTTAAAGATTAATTTTATTTATTTTTATTTTTTAACACTCACTTTTATAAGCTTTTGAGTTCTAAAATTCCCCCCCTCCCTACCTATCCTCTCCCCTCCCCAAGGTGGCATGCAGTTGGATACATGTACAATCATATTAAACATTTTCACATTACTCATGGTGTTAAAGAAAAATCAGAACAAAGGAAAAAACCACAAGAAAGAAAAAAGAGAGAAAAGACAGTTTACTTTGATCAGCATTCAAACTCTATAGTTCTTTCTCTGGATGTGGATAGCATTTTCCGTCGTGAGTCTTTTTGCATTGTTGAGCTAAGTCTATCAAAGTTGGTCATCTCACAATGTTGCTGTTGCTGTCTACAGTGTTTGCCTGATTCTGCTTACTTCACTCAGCATCAGTTCACATAAGATCTTTCTGATATCTGCCTGCTCATCACTTCTTATGGAACACTAGTATTCCATTATATTCATATACTTCATCTTGTTCAGTCATTCCCCAATTGATGGACATCCCCTCAATTTCTAATTCTTTGCCACCACAAAAAGAGTAGCTATAAATATTTTTGTACATGTAGGTCCTTTTCCCTTTTTTATGATCTCTTTGGTATATAGACCTAGTACTGGTATTGCTGGATCAAAGAGTGTGCAGTTTTATAGTTCCAAATTTTTCTCCAGAATGGTTGGATCCCTTCACAACTCCATCAACAATGCATTAGGGGGCAGCTAGGTGGCGCAGTGAATAGAGCACCGGCCCTGGAGTCAGAAGGACCTGAGTTCGGATCAGGCCTCAGACACTTAACACACACAAACAAAAACCTAGCCGTGTGATCTTGGGCAAGTTACTTAACCCCAATTGCCCCCCAAAAAGCAAAAAAACAAAACAAAAAACAAACAAAACCCCCCCGATGCATTAGGGTTCCAATTTTCCCACATCTCCAACATTGATCGTTTTCCTGTTTTGTCATGTTAGCCAATCTGATAGGTGTGATGTGGGACCTCAGAGTTGTTTTAATTTGCATTGGAAACAAGGTATTTTGGCAAGGTACCCTCTTGCTGACACAGACTGACCTGTTCTCAGACTTGAGGGAGAAGATTCTAAGAGGTGGGACACAGATACAGTGAGTGCCCTTATGACTTCTTACCCCACAGCAGGTATTTGTGGACCAGTGTAAGAACACTGGGCTTGGAATCAGGAAATCTGAATTCTTCTTCAGGCTAAGTCTCTTAACTTCTTTCTTCCTCAGTTTCTTCTATAAATTGAGGATGTTGGAACCAAGGGTCTCTAAGGGCCCTTCTCCAAGGCTAGATGGCCTCTGAGACCCTTCCTAGGTCTAAATCTATGGTCCCAAGTAGCCTCTCTCAGCCTCATTTCCCCATCTGTAAAACAGGGAAAATTATAATACCTCCCTACACATAGTTGTTTTGAGCCTCAAATGAGATAATGTGTGTAATGTGCATTGCAAACTTAAGGTGCTTTATAGACATTAGCTAGTATCACTCATGGGATCAAAGGCAAACCATCTCCCCTTTTTAGGCCCAGTGTCCAGGCTAGATGGTCCCTGAGACCCCTTCCAGGTCTATATCTCTGCTCTCATGTCCCAGCCATATCTCTCACACTCTGATTTTGCCTTTTGTCAATTTCACACCCCCAGAAAAATAAGCACAGCATGAGCCAGGAGGGGGTGCTGGTGTATCTGCCAGAGATGGCATCCATCTGTGTGTGTCATAGACTGGGTGCTCAGTGTGTGTATGCTGTGTGCTTGTGGGTGTTTCAAAGTTCATAAATCGTGGCATAGGTATAGTGGTGTTCAGGTACCTGAGTGAGAGTGTGTGGGTGCTAAGGTGGAGGGTGGGGCAGCAAATCTGTCTTGAGCAGGTATAAAGGTTAAGTGTCTTTCAGCTCTCAACCTGATTATAGTACATGTGCTCCAGGTCTCATGACCCTTAGAAAAAGGGGTGCTGGTGGGAGAGAAGAAATTTGGTGCCTCCTGACTCAGATAAAAAGTCTCTGACCTTCCCTATCCCTGTCGTAGCCAAAGAACAGGAATCAGAGCTGAGACTGGGGAGCTCCTACCCTTATTCTAGCCCAAGTGGGTAGATACAGGAGGTGCTGTGTCCCAGCCATGTCCATTCAGGGCTTGGAGAAGGCTTGGCTCCCAGCTTCTCACGGATGTGTTTCTCAGGATATTTTTCCAGGCACAGAGAAGGCTTTTCTTCTCAGCTAGGCATGCGTGTCTGGCTTGGCTCAGTTCACTGGACCCTGGAGGGCAGGTCTTGTAGCTTCATCCTCTTGTTTATGATTAATTTCCTCTCACACCCCTCCCCGGTTTTTCTGACAGTCCCCTCCCCTTTGTGATGGACAGGATCAAGGTCAAGGTTGCAGGATTTCTTTCTGAGGACTAGATCATTTAATTTACTCTCTACCTCCATGCAAGGTTACCTTTATAGTCTAGTCCAAGTGTTAAGAAGGAATGCCAGAATTCATTCATTCATTCATTCACTCAGCCAGTCAACAAACACATATTAATTACTTATTGCCTTCAGAGCACCTTGCTAGATGCTGGAGGAGACACAGATATAATGGCATTGTTCTGTTGTGGCTCAAGCATTGCTTTGTCTAGTTTGCCTGGAGTACATCCCTAGCTTGGGAGGCTAAGGTATCTAACCTTCAGTATTTCTTTGCTATGTGACCCTTGGTTAAATTACCTAACCTAAGTCTCAGTTTCTTAATCTGCATAAGACATCTAATGGCTCTTGGTTTAGATAAAGGTTCCTTGACACCCCAACTCCAACACCCAGTCCTTGTTGTGGAGCCTTCTTGCCATTTTCCAGAAGAGGGAGTAGAAATGTCACTGGAAAGCTCATACCTACACCCCAGCTGAACTCTGTGGACCCTGGAGACCCTGTTCCTTGGCCACATCTTCTCCAAGCTTTAGGAGTCCCTGGCTCCTGGCTTTGAGTGGATGTGCTTGGGAGATGTTTTCCCAGGCATACAGAAAATTTTTCTTCATAGATAAGCATGTGTGTCTGTAAATCCAACACTCACCACCTTGTGACCTTGGGTAGGTCTCAGTTTCCTTAGCTGTGTAATAGGTATCATAATTCTTGAATGGCACAGTGGAAAGAATGATAGATTTAAATCAAGCCCTAGGGTGGAGTTGACTCTTCTACTTACTATTTGTGTTACCTTGGAGCTAGTCTTGGCCCAGCAAAAGTTACTTTTAATAAATGGGATTTTTTTAAAGCCAGAAAATCATTCTTTTCCTAGTGTTTGGTTATTCATTCTGTGTTTAAAAAAAAGAATAGTAGGAGTCTGGAGTGGGGATGGGAGTAAAGAAATGCCTTCTTTTTGCTGTGGTTACAATCTTGTTTCTTTATGTAGACAAGTCCCAGGTCTACCAGATCCCATAAATAAATCACAAAATTTACTTCCCCACAGCAAGAGTGGGTAATAAATCAATACAATTTGTGAGTGATGCTTACCTTGTTTTGTAGGCAAAGGACTATTGTTTTCTTTTGCTTTAGGTGATACAGTAGATAGAACACAAGGCCTGGAGTCAGTAAGACCTGTGTTCAAATCCAACCTCAGACACTCACTAGTTGTGTGACCCTGGGCAAGTCACTTAATCCTGTTTACCTCAGTTTCCTCATCTGTAAAATGAGCTGGAGAAGGAAATGGCAAACCCCTCCAGTGTCTTTGCCAAGAAAACCCAAATGAAGTCATGAAGAGTTGGACATGACTGAACACCAACAAAAACTCTCTCTTGCATGGTATCTACTCACATAGTCCTGGGTAAACAACAAATGATTGGCAAACACTTGCCAATTGTGTCCCTTATGTTCCATTCCTGGTAGAGCAGATTTAGAGCCAGAAGAGACTTAAGAGGTAACTTAATCCAAACCCATTATTTAACAGATGAAGAAACTGAGGGCCTGAAGAATAAAGGGACTTGTCCAAGATCACATAGGCAGGTGCAGTTTAGCGAAAGTTAACCTAAACATTCAAGTCTATAATGTGTTTACAATGTTCTATACCCATAGTCCCCTACCTCTACAAATAAGTGAAAGATAGGACTTTTTAAAAAATCTCTTCTCCTAGACCAGCCTTCAAGAAACATATATTACTGTGTGCAAGGTTTTGTGTTAGGAGCTGAATGATAAAAGATAAAGAATTCCTGACTGTAAGGAGCATATTATCCTGGGGGTGGGAAAAGAGATGGGCATGACTTGTATACAGAGAAATATAATGCAGGGGGCAAAGGAACAATGTCTTCTAAGAAAATTTGAGGAGGGTCAGCTAGGGTGTGGGAAGCAGGGGAGATTTCTTGGAGAAACTTGAGCTGAGCCTTTAAAGAAGAGGTATAAGATTTTAAATGTCAGTCTATGGAATTTGTATTTTATCCTCAAGGCAGCTGGGAGCTACTGAAGTTTTATAAAGAGGGGTTGGCCCACCTCTGATACTTATTACCTGTGTTGAATCATTTAATCCCCATTGAACTTCAGTTTCCCCATCTGTAAAATGAGACATCTGGGTGAGATAGCTCCTTTCCAGCTCTAGATTTCTGATCTTGTGATTGAATGGAAAACATTACCACTGTGTGGCTCTATGCAAGTAACAGCTTATCTGGGCCTCAGTTCCCTCATCTTTAAAGTGAGGAGTCTAGAGTGGATGGCCTCTGAGGGCCCTTTCAGCTCCAGATCTATGAGTCTGTGATTTTAACACCTCAAGCATGTCAGTCTTTAAGGCTTATAAAGTACGTCCCTTTGCCCTGTAAATGGGGTAGTGTTTTATCCCTATTTCACAGATGAGGAAACTGAGGCTCAAAGATACAAAATGATTCACCTGTGATTACAATGCCAGTAAGTGGCACTACTCCAGTCTCTCAGCTCAACACTCTTTCCACCAGCACCTCATACTGTCCAGGTCAGAGAGAATCTTCAGCCTTGGCCTGCTTGTTCCTGCACGCCAACCAAATGAGCTGGCTTGCCCCATGACTGACTTACCTTTCCCATGCCCAGCTTCAGTTGAGCAGCCTCCCCCCTTTAGGAAATCCGGAAATCCTCTCTTTGACAGAGGCAGAGAGAGAAGGAGGAGAGATAGAGACACAGTGTGTGTGTGGGAAGAGGGAGAAAAAGAAGAGGAGAGAGAGGGAGGGATGGAGGGAGGGGGAGAGAGAGAGAGAGAGAGAGAGAGAGAGAGAGAGAGAGAGAGAGAGAGAGAGAGGAAGAGAGACAGAGGGGGGGAGAGAGAGAGAGAGAGAGAGAGAGAGAGAGAGAGAGAGAGAGAGAGAGAGAGAGAAAGAGAGAGAGAGAGAGAGAGAGAGGACTTGTAAATAAACTGTTAAAACCTCCCCTAAAAAAGTCCTCTTCCCTCCCCAGGTTTCTCAGTGACATCTTAGCCCACCTTTTCTCCTTGTTGGGGTGTGTAGGAACCTAGAAGGAGAAGGACCACTTCTGAATTCAATAATCCTTTATTAAGACCATGCTAGGTGCCAGACACTATGATGGTGTGGAGGATAAGACGACAAAAACAAGAGTTCCTGTCCTCAAGGGGCTTACAGTCTACTGGGGGAACTCGATATATATACAGACTAGTAGATTCAAAGTAGATTCAGGAGGAATAGAGAGCTAGCAGCACAAGGCAAGTTATAAGCAGGTCTCTTGTAGAGGTGGTTAGTACCTCCACTGTGCTTTGAAGGGATTCTATAAAAGGTGAGTAGGGAAGAGATTCCACATTGGAGGGACCACCTGTACAATGGGTATGGAGGCAAGAGATGAACTGATATGTCCTGGGAACAGTAGATAGACCAGTCTGACTAGCCTGGGGAAGTGGGTGAAAGTGGTTAATAATGCCATCCCATTAGGGAGGTAGGCAAGAATCAAGCTTTTGAAGAACTTTAAATGGCAGACTGAGATGTTTTTACTTTGCCCAAGAGGCCAAATGGAGCCAACAAAGAATTTTAAGTGTGATGATCGGATCTTTTGAAGGTTTGGAAATATCTCTTTGGCAGCAGTGTGGAGAATGCATCAGAGAGGGAAGAGGCTGAACAATGTGGTGGAAAGGGCACTGACCATGGTATCTCAGCACTCAGGGTCAAGTCCCACCTTTGATGTGATCTATGTGACCTTGGATAAGTACCTCTCTGGGCCTCAGTGACATTATCTGCAAAAGGATGGAGTTGAACTAGATGACCCCTAAGGTCCCTCCCAGCTATAAAAAATTTGAGAAGGGAAATAAAGAGGCTGTTACATTAGACTAGGCTACAGGTGAAGAGAGCCTGGAAGACCGGAGTGGCTTATCAGATGGGAGCAGATGTTAAGAGATATCATGGAGGTAGAATCAATAAAACTTGGCAAGCGTTTTGCTATAGGAAAGACGGAGAATCAGACATGACTTTGAAGTTTTAAACTTCAGTGACTGGGAAGATGGTGGTGTCCTGGACGGAAACAGAACAGTTTAGAGAAGGGATGATTTGTGGGAAAGGAGAATTTATATGTCAGGCATGTTGAATAGGATCTATGGTGAACAAAATGCTAGACTTGGAATCATGAAGGGCTGGGTTCAAATTCTGCTTCAGACACTTTGCCATGTGATTTTGGAGGAATCCTGGGTGACTTCCAAGGACCTCCCAGGTCTAATTCTGTCATTCCACGTCCAGGTGGAGGTATTGAATAGGTAGTTGCTCATACTCACCTTTTCCATTTGTCTGGTAATGTCACTGTGTACAGGACTCAAGGGGGGCACCTAGCTAGCTAACAGAACACACTGGAACCAAAGGCTGCTTGGAATAATGGGCAGGCTAGTTTGGCTTTCCCAGTCAGAGCTTTCTGAAGGAATTGCCCATTAGAAACCCAGAAACTGGCTTGCTCTTCAGCTACCCGGCTTTCCCTTGCCTTCCAGGGGCCCCTTCCTCAAGATCTACCATCCCCTCCCATTTTTATTTTCTGGGCTTTGGCCTTTTAACATTAGACTGGACCACATGCCAGGGAAATTAATTCAGGGGTTATTCCTTGGGCTGGGATGAGTCTAAAGTCATTAATCGTTTTGTTTTCAATCTCAGCCCTCTCAGAAGGACTGGACTATATCTCTTTTTAAGGGAAAGGTGTGTGTGTGTGTGTGTGTGTGTGTGTGTGTGTGTGTGTGTGTGTACACTGGGTGCCCTTATGCTTCAGGGGGCATGGGGGGGGCAATTATCCAAAGGTTTTCATCTCAGAGTCTCTGCCCAAGGGGAAGGCCTGGGCTAGGGATTAAATTTAGGAGAAGAGGTTCCGGGCTGGAAGAAACGAGGGAGGGGGAGGAGGAAGGGGTAGCAGCAGCTCTGGGTTCATTATGCTGCTGGCGTTACCCCGAAATACCAAAGTGAAAATTAGGCCGTCTCAAGTGTTGGGTGGGAGCGCAGGCAGTGAGCTGCAAGCCGCTGGGTGCGCGCTCGGCTCCGTGGGATGGGGGGGGGGGGGGAAATAGGAGGGGTCTCCATGGCAACCAAGGCTATGCCAGCTCCAGGTGTTGGTGCGATGAAGTTGATCATTTACCCTTGACTTTCCCCAAACTCCTGGGATGGGGGTCGGAGGGGGGAGAGTGAAAACAAATATTAACTGAAAGTTGGAACCCCCGGGCACCTGGGCAGCTGCGAGCCTGGTTGCACCATTACTACCACCACCTTCCAACCTCGCCTGCCTGTCTGGGAATTCGTGCAGTCCGGGTCCTGAGCGACCGTGTCCGCAGCTCTGGGAGGTCCGAGATGGGCAGCCCTCACCCTCCCACCTCCCACCCCCTACGCCCTGCCTCTCCTGCCCCCTATCCCGTGGTCCTCGAATAGGATGCTGTGCGTCGGCGGCCGCACTGCCCAAGGGAAGCCCGGGGCTTCTCTCCCCTGCTGTCTGCTGGCCTGGAGCAGCCCTGGGGGCGGGGGGGGGGCGCGGGAAGAGTCTGAAGGACCCCAGCAGACTCGCGATGCGGTGCTCTCCCCCACCCCTTCAATCCGACCCGTCAGGTTTTCTCGGACCTTTTGACCCATTGTGGTCCCAATCTTCCCAAGTCCTCTGTGGAGGGTGAGGATCCCGGGGCTTATTTGCGCTTGGGAATCCCGGAAGAGTCCGATTTCATTTGTGCCCGAGGGCACGTGCTGGCCGCCTGTCCGTCTGTTTGTATCCAGCTCCTGTGATTTTATGACGGTGACAGCATCAGGAAAGTATCCCAGTCGGTCGGTCTGGGGCGCGGACACACACACACACACACACACACACACACACACACACACACACACACACCCCAAGGAGAAAAACACAGCGGTCCGACCGCAGGTCCGGATGCGTAGAGGCGGTGGGCCCACCCACAGAGAGAGAGAGAAAGACAGAGACAGAGACACAGAGAGAGACAGAGACACATACACACAGAGTCAGGGGGAGGGAAAGAGGGGGAGACAGAGAAACAGAGACAGAGAAAGACAGAGACAGACAGACAGACAGACACACACACACACACACAGAGCCGGAGGAAGGGAGGGAGGGTGAGACAAAAAGAGAGAGACAGAGACAAAGACACACAGAGACAAGAGACTCACGCACACACACAGAGCCTGAGGGAGGGAGGGGGAGACAGACTGACACAGAGATAGAGACAGGCAGAGATAGAAGCAGACTGACAGACACAAAGATACACACAGAAGGACCGAGATAGAAAGAGGAAGGAGAGACACAGGGAGATAGAAAGACTGACAGGGGAGAGTGGAAGAACAGTGACAGGCAGAAGAGAGCCAAGAGGGAGGGAGAAAAGAGGATACCAGAGGAGAGAGAAGAGCAGTGAGACGAGGGCGAGAAGGAAGAGAATCGAGCGGGGCAGAGAATAGAAGAAAGAGCAGAGAGAGAGAACGGAGAGATGGCCGAAAAGAGAGCAAAGAGGGGCTGAAGAACTGAGGCGGACGGACAGACAGAAAGACCGAGAGGGAGGAAGGGAGGAGAGAGGAGAAGGAGGGGAGAAGGCGGTGGAGAAAAGCTGGGCTTTGGAAGCCGGCGGCCGGCCAGGCTCACTCCCTCGGCACCCCAGTCTGACAGCGGGGCTCGCTCGCCGGCTCCCCGGGAGCTGACCTCCTCCAGTCCCCCAGACTGAGAAGTCCGAGGAGGCGGCAGAACAGCCAGAGAGGAGAAGGGGGGCGGGGGCGGGGCGGAGGGAGGAGAGTAGGAGGGCCTGGGGGGGCGGGGAGGGGCTGGTCCGGGCGGGGGCCCCCGGCCGGCCGCTAGAGGTGGAGAGGGGCGGGGGACGGGCGCGGCTGGAGCCCGCCTCCTGGAGGCCGGGACGGACTGACGGGTGGACAGACTGACGGACCCGCGGGCAGCCGTGCTGGCGGCCGGGGCTCAGGAGAGGAATCGGGCTCTCTGATGTGGGGCTCTGAACCCGGGCGGTGGCTTAGCGAGTCCTAGGAGCCGCGGGCCGGGGCTGGAGCTGGGGCCAGGGCTGGGGGGCAGGTGACTTTGAAGGTCGCTGGGAAGTGAGGGGAGAGTCACCTGATCGGGGCCGAGGGAGCCTCCCTCACCTCGGAGGCGGCGGGCAGGAAGCTGGCAGATGCGAGGGACACGGGCACGGGAGGGCGCAGCCGGCCGGGGGCTGCCTTAGTCCGGAGCTGCGGCGGGCGGGCCAGCCCTCCCCACTTTGCTCCCCGCCGGGGCCGTGGCCGGGGCTGCCGGCAGCCTCCGCTATGTCCCAGCCCGCCGCCGCCGCCGACAGGATGCACTCCAAAAAGGCGGGGATCCGAGCCGCCGTGGTGCTCATTGGGCTGCTGCACAAGTCCCGAAAGCAGAATAAAGCGAAAAGGTAAAGAGCGAAAGCCCTCCTCCTCCTCCTCTCTGCTCCCCTCCCCCAGGCTGGGCAGGTTCCTGAAGGTTTTGGTTTTTTTTTTCCTTTAAAGTCATATTTTCTTTTCCAGGAATGTGTGTGTATTGGGGGTGGGGGGGGGGGTTGGTGCAGCCCCGTCTGTGCTGGTCGTGGGATCGTTGCAGCCTTTGAGCTGGCCATCGCTTGGGGTGGGGGGAGACCTTAGGGAGCAGGCAGCTGGAGGCAGGCTTAAGAGGTTCAGCACTGGAACTGGCACCCCAAGTTTTCCCCTTTGGCCTCTTGCACCCCCATGCTTTCTCAGGGTTTCCAGTGCCCTTTTTTGGAGCCTGCAGTGTGGGGCATTGATCTAGTGCCCGTGTCAGTGCCAGGCACCGTCTCCTGCCCAGAAGCCTGATTCAGGGGATGCCTTGATGATGCCATTATTTCTCAGCAACTTGATTTTTAAGAGAGTTGCTGGCTGGGGATCTGATAGTCATCTGTGCAGCCTGGGCAGAGGGGAAGTTGGCACACTGTTTCCCTTTGGGGCTCTTCCTCACTCTGCATCTCCATCTTGGGCTCTGGAAGCCTCTGCCCCTAACTCTCCATCCCTGCTGTTTGCTGGTTTCCCAGAGTGTGGCAAAGCAGTCTTTCTTTTCTTTTCCCCTCTCTCCCTCTGGGAAGGTCTCTGCTACTTTCACTGTATTCTTCCTGGCCAGAGTTGTCTGAGAACACCCCCTATAGGGTGGGGAGATGGAGATTGGAGTGCAGAGATCTTGGAATCATGGAAAACCTCTCCCTGCCTTTGGCTTTCTGGAGTCCGTGCTGTGCTGGGTGCCCGGCCTGAGCTCCTGGGCACTCAAAAAGAAGTGATATTAGCTCTGATCTGACCTCCCTGGGTCAACTCCCCCCTCCTTTGACCGTTCTGAGTTAACTACCCATGGGTCTTTGGGGATGGGAACACAAGAATTTCAGTTCCTATATTTGAAACTTGCTCTTGTGGAGGAGACACATCCTGGTGCCCCAGAGGTGTGGCTCAGTGCATTCTCATTGTCTGGGCTCAGTTGTGGTTTGGGATGAAGTGCCTTGTGATTGGCACTTTTCCTTTATAAAGGACCAGGGCTGGAGTGATTACCATAGAGGCAGCTCGATGTAATGGCTACAATACAGGACTCAGAACCAGGAAGACCTGGGTTCAAATCCTGCTTTTGTTACTCACTAGCTGTGTGACCCTGGCCAGGGGACTTCATCTCTGTAAGCCTCAGTTTCCTCTTTTGTAAAGGAGGGAGCAGGATTTGAAAGCCTCTCAAGTCCCTTCCAGCTCTAAAGCTATGCTCCTGTGACCTGTCTGATGCCTTCTTCAGGATTTATTAAACAAGGGCAGTTTGGCTTCCCAAGGCTGGTTTCCAAAAGGGAGGGCACCATAGACGAACCTGAGTCTTCCAGCAAGGTTCTGGCATGGGCGTTGTATGCTGTTCGTCTTTCCCTCTTTGTCCCAGGGGAGGCAGTGTTACCCAGTAGAGAGACTTCTCAGCTTCCACAGGGGACCTGGACACTACACCTGGTTCTTCTTTCTTTCCAATAGTCCTGCTGTGATGACTTCTTTCTGTACTTCTCTCTAGTGTGGGGATGGTAATAGTCAATGTGCTTCCAATGATGGAAGGATCTGAAACACTGTGAGCCTCTCTTAGGCAAAAAAGTGACTGCTATTATTAGTTTGGGTCACCCACAGTGACAAGAACCCTGAACTAAAAGTCAGAAGATGTGAGCTCTACTCCTAACCCTGCTACCAATTCATTGTGAAACCTGGTCATGTCTTTCTCAATTTCATCTCAATTTTCTCATCCATAAAATGGGGGGAAATAGGATATCTGTTTCATAATGCTGTCACGAGGATAAGAATCACTTTGGATAAGTGATTGGGATAACTTGGATAACTTCATTAGGCCTCAGTTTCCTCATCTGAAAAATAAGAGGGGTTGGACCAGATGATGTCTGAGGTGCCTTCCAGCCCTTGGTCTAGGATCCTATGAAAATATATTTCAGTTCAAAAGACATTTCCTAAGTATTTGCTTTGGGGCAGCCCTGTCAAGTTTAGATGAGACATGGTCCCTAATCTCATGGAGCTTGACACAGATGTTCTAACAAAGTTTTCTATGAGATCAAAGGCTCTCTGTGTGTAAATGTGTGAGTGAGTGAATGTGTATGTGTGTGTCTGTGTGTTCATTCATAAAGTTCATGGAAAGCTTTTTGGCAGAGCATACATCTACAATAGTAAGTGACTTCTCTGTGACTGAAACTCAAATGACTTGTTCAAAGACATACAAATAGCAAATAACTGAGTTGGGATTTGAGACCATGTTCTCATATTTCAAACCTTAGAATATTCCTCTACTGTACCACTTCACAGGAACTAAGGAACAGAGTAGGGGATGAGGGATGCACAAACAAATGAGATAAGGTGGGAAAGATGGGGTGACCAGACTCTAGAGGGCCTTGAATACCAGGCTAAGATAATTGAACTTGACTCA
The DNA here is from genome assembly GCA_011680675.1 of Gymnobelideus leadbeateri. Taxonomy (NCBI): domain Eukaryota; kingdom Metazoa; phylum Chordata; class Mammalia; order Diprotodontia; family Petauridae; genus Gymnobelideus; species Gymnobelideus leadbeateri. The sequence continues at coordinate 30,404 of WOXC01008883.1, read as the reverse complement.
TTCGGCAAAGAAGGGTTTTGTACAAAGGGTTTTAGGACTAGATTTATGATGACTAAGTCAAAATATCTGGCAACGGTTTGATGGATGGTTTGGAGGGAGAGAGTAGAGGTGAGAGAACTTGCTTAGAGGCTATAGCAATAGTCCAGGGAAGTGGTAATGATGTTTTTCACTAGGAGAATAGCAGTGGGAATATAGAAGATGAAACAGATGGGGGGAGTTGAGATTTTGGCAGTAGAATGAGAGGTCCTTGGATTAAAGAGATAATGGGTGTGAAAGCAGTTTGAAAACTGTGAGTTGTTTACAGATATAAGGTAGTGCTATTATTTGGGGCAATGTAGATTTCATTTTTTCCTAGTAGTGGAGATATATATCACCCCAGACCACCCATTCTTTTGATCTCATCTCTTAGTTTAAGACCCAGGGCCTGATGGTTGGCTGCAGTTAGGGGTCATGGCTGTGGTTATGTAATAAAGCAAATCAACCTGGTTTCCCCCAGGGTAAAACCTGTGACCTTGACCTCCTCTGCAGTGGGCAGTGTGGTGAAAAAATGATGAACTTTGAGCCGTGGGGATCCTGAATTCTAATCCCAGGTCTGATACCTGATATCTGTCTGACTTTGGGCAAGTTACTTCACTTCCCTAGGCCTCAGTTTCCCTATCTGTAAAATGATGGTAGACCAGAGTGAGAAATAGCTGAGTTTAAATCCCATCTCTGACACTTGCTATTTGTGAGACCCTAATGGGCAAATTATTTAACTTTTCTGAGCATCAGCTCCCTCAGATGTAAAATAAAGGGGTTGGGCTGTCTTCTCCTTGTCTCTTACCCCTCCAATTCCTAGTGTCATTCCTCTGAGCTCGTGTTTTATTTACACTTTATATATTTTGGAAGTAGAATTTTTGCTTATTGTCTTCCTCCATTAGAATATGAGCGATGTTTTTGCCTTTCTTTGAACTTCCAGCTCTTAACTGAGTGCCTGGAACACAGTAGGCACTTAATAAATGCTTATTGACTGACTGACCTTCTAGCTCATAGTCCTCGATCCTTATGAGCTTACAAGTGATGCCGTAGAACTGAAGAGATCTCAGAAGCTGTTGCTTCATTTGCCAGAGGAGGGTCTTGTAATCCTTTGTGCCCACTGAGTTAACCAGCCACAAACCAAGCAGGCAGCCTCAGGCTCTGTCTGGGCAGACTTCTGGGAAATGCAGCAAGACAGAAGAACATTGACTTCTGGGCATGCAGAGGAAATTTGGGAGTGGGGCAGGAAAAGGATTTCTCCAGCCTGGTTCCTCTTGACAGCTCACCCACATCCAAGGTTGGCAGCCTGAGCTGTGTGTCCCCCGGGTCCTTCTTCCCAAGTTCTCCCACCCTCCTTCCCAGTCTTGCTCTCCATTCTGCCTTTCAGTCCATCCTGCTTGATTGCTGTCCTCAACAATACCCAGCCTTGATAGCCTCAATGGCTGACATATCTGTGTTGAGAAAGGGATTGGTTGAGTTTTCATTCAGAGGAGACATTTGCTTCTCTCTCCCTGAGATTTTGTTTTCTTTTCTTTCTAAAAAGAGTTGGATTTGGGGGAATGGTGCCGGCCTTGCCAGTGAGGACTGGAAACAGCTGTTCCTTTTCCCCCTGCTGAATCCCAGCAGCCCCGTTCAGCAGATCCCCTCCAAATTCAGTGCCAAAGGAGGAGTAGTGGCCTGTGTGTACACTTCTGCTTCTGCCACCATTATTCTAAACTCCATCCCAGGACCCTGCTGTTCTCACATTCTGGCTCTATCTACCCCCACCAGGGGAGCAATCTATGCATTGATCGCTCTGGTTTCTTCTAATTTACAGGGCCACACAAATGACACTCTTGGTCTCAAGTGTTGGAGCAGTGACACTCATGTTCCTCGATCTTGTCACCCTCCTGCTGTCAACTTTTCTTCCCCAGGCCACTTGGGCCTGCTGTGCCAGCCTTGGCTGGGGGAAGGTAGGAGGGAGAGGAGGGTGGACATGGATCTGTTGCTTGTCTCAAGGACAGTGTCTGAATTGTAAGAGAATTCTCTCCCCAACACTAGCCTGGAGACTCACTTTAAACATTTGGGGGAGGCTGCTCATAGGTCCAGCCTCAGTTCTTTCCCTGGAGAAACAGGAGAAGTAGTGGTACAAATCACCATGATACTAGCTGTGCAGTCCTGGAAAAGTCACTTGCCTTCTCTGGGCCTCAGTTTTCCCATCTGTAAAATGAAGGGGTTAGGCTAGATGGCCTCTGAGTTCCTTATAGTTCTAGATCTAAGAACCTGTGATTCCCCCAGAACTTGGCTGAGGTCCCACAACTAATAGTGGCAGATTCAGGATTTGAGTTCAGGTTCCCAGGCTCTAGCTCCATTTTTTTACCACTGGGTTGGGCTTTGCCTGATTCCAGATCCATCACTCTGACCATGCTAATCTCTGTTTCACTTTACCTCTCATAGAATCAAGGGCTGGAAGAATACTAAGCAAATATCTGGTTCTGTCCCCTGCCTTTAGGCAAGTGACTAAGGAAACTACCCAGAACAGATGGTCAGTGCTTTTCCCCTCCCAGCTCTCCAGGGACCAGAGATTGGATTGTCATGTTTGCTGAAGGCCTGGCTCCTTCCAAATGTCATACCATCTCCTTTGGTTGGGAGGGAACCCAAGGACAAATTGATTCCTTTTAACCAGCTGCACGGTTCTGACCCCAGCAACAATTCTGGGAATTAAACGCTTGGGGGAAGGGAAAGTAGAAGGCCAGGGCAGGGGGGAAAAGCCGCATTGAGTCAGAAATCCGGAGGTGACTCTGTCAGACAGCTCCGTGTGCAGGGTGGTGTGAGATATGGAGCCAGACTGTGCCGGCAGCGTATGGAAACATCAGCTTGCATAGGGTATTTTTGAATGCTGAGTTCTTAATATCTAGTGATCCTAATCCGGGGAGTCAGGTGAGGTTGGCTCATTTGCAGTTAAATGTAGTTTTTCCTCTTCAGAGCCCAAGAATTCTTCCTCCCCCTTCCCACATAACACCTTGGGAGAAGGCTCTGGAAAGAGATGCTAGAGGGTCTTTGCACATGGTGCCTAGCACTTAATAAATGCCTTTTAATTTATTCATTCCTTCACAGGCATCTGTTATGCTTGTCCTGCCCTAAATGCCAAATACCTTCTTCCCTCTAGGCACAGGTTCAATGTGGTTTGGTGGAAAGAATGTCAAACTTTGAATCCAAGGATGTGGATTCTAATCCCAGCACTGCCACATGCAACCTGTGTGACCTCTGGGGAGGCCTCAGTTTCCTCAGCTGTAAAATAAGAGAATTAGATTCCTTTCGAACTTCCAAGGTCGCTCCCAGCTTTAAACCTATGATCTTGTGAACTTTCTTTATTTCTCTGGATCTCCTCCTCTGTAAAACACTGGCTGACCCCAGATCCCCCCCCCCGCCCCGGGATCCTAAGTTTGGAAGCTTCTGGTAAAATGGGATATGAGAGAAGAGTTGGGAGGTAGGGAGGGTCTACTGAAGAGAGATTGATTTAGAGCTGGAAGGAAGCTTAGAGGCCAGGAGGAAACTGAGGCCCACGTTAGTGAAATGAATGGTCCAGGGTCATGCAAGGAGATCATGTTGTGTAAGCCCCTCATTTGACTGATGGAGTAACTGAAGTCCAGAGAAGGGAAAGGGTTTGTCCAAGGTCATCCAGGTTAGACAAGGATAGAGCTGTGGTTTGAAGGGAGAGTGCCTGGATCCTGATTCCAAAATGCATTGCTTTTCCAGTTCCATAAACCTTTCTCCCCTTCACGGAGGGACCAAGCTGCGGTTTCACCTTGAAAGTGCCCTCTGAGTAACATTGGTATCAGCCTTGGACTGAGATTAGCTCTGGCCCTGGATGTCCTTGAAACCAGGGTGGGTTGGGAAATTAAGTCAGTTTACCTTCAAGCTTATCAATTATGGACACTGTGTCTCATGAAAACTTGAGCCCCCGCCAAGTCCTCTAGAGGTCCCTACCGTCTGGACTTGGTGAAGTGTCATAGGCCCTTGCCTTCTGGGTCATTGCCGCTGGTCCTGATGTGGAGTTGGGGTGGGAGACTGGTTTTGCATGTTTCTCTCTGGGGTTGGGCAGAGGATCCCCTTCCCTTCTTTATTAAGAGCCCAAGCTGCTGCTGCTGCTGCTTCTATAGGACCCAGGTTTTATAGAATCATAGATTTAGAGATGGGCAGAGCTTGAGAGGACATAGAGTCCGCCGCTCTTCCTTGGACAGGTAAAAAAACAAATAAAAAAGAGATCAAGTGACCCATACGTGTCTGAGGCAGGATTCAAATTCAGGTTTACCTGACTCTTAAGTCCAGTGACATATCCATTATACCACACTCTTTCACGAGAGTTTTCTCTTCTTTGCTTCTCCCTTCCTCCTCCATTTTTAAGACAAATAAAAGACCTAGTGGCATCAGCTTTGATCTGGGATCAATTAGCCTGGAGAAGACTCACAGAAACCATGATAGCCTTCCCATGTTTTTGAGTGACAGTGTGGCGTTGTGGGTAAAGACTTGTGTTCAAGTTTCATCTCTGACACATACTGGATGTGTGACACCAGGTAATTCACTGAATCTGTCTCTGCTCTGGGCAACTAACTCTCTAAGACTATAAATCACAGAAAAAGGTGCCTACCTGCTTTGGGAGAGGGAGTTTCCTCACTTGGGAGTTCACTACAACATTTCAATCCTAGGTCTAGTCCTCTGCCCAGGGATTTTAGATTTGGTTCATTCTGTTTCACTCCTTAGAGCAGAACCAGGAACAAAGTTTAGGTCTGACATTGGACTGGAGCTGTCCAGGAGAGGTGGTAGGTTTTTAGTCCAGGGTTGGGTGACAGCCTGCCTGGTCCGTTATAGAGGGAATTCTCTTTGGGATAATGGGACTAGGAGGTCCCTGAGGTCCCTTTTGGTTCTAATATCTCTATTCTCTCACCTTGGCACAGGTGAGATTTGATCTCTATCTCCCACAGCCTCAAAGCCCAAGGGGAAGTTAGCATGCTGTAGTGCAAATAAAATGACATTGAAAGTCAAGTGCCCTGGGTTTGGGTCCCAGCTCTGCCCGTACTCAGGCAAGTCATTTCATTTCTATGGGCATCAGTCTCCCCATATGTACAATGAAGGGGTTGTGTCCAGGGCTGCCCAAGGGCCCTCTCAGCTCTAGCTGGCTCTGGTTCCAAGGACTTTACTGTCTTATGAGCGGCCCATAATTGGAGGATTTAGGGGAAGCAGTTGCTTGTGGCAAACCTAAACAACTGTAAGTGGAGGGTAAGTATAAGTTGGGTAGATGCCAAGACTATCACTGCTCTGGGGCTCTGCCAGGGTATGTGGTGTGAGCTCCCTCTCGTGTCTCCCGGGGCAGCTCCCCATCGCGGAACTATGTTTGGAAATGAGATAGGCGGCCACAGCCGCCCTCCCCCTTTCAGGCCTCCCTCTAGTCCTAGGTGAGAAAAGGGAGGATGTGATCTGCAGCCCCGCCCCACGGCCATGTTGTGGGGAATAAGCTCCTCTCTGTAGCCACTCCCTAGTTATACCCCAATAGCAAAGATGGCCATTGGCCTCATGATACAGTAGAAGGACCACTGGCCTGGCAGGAAGGAGTGTGCTTGGGGCCCATTCCCAGATTCATTGACGATAACCAGTGGTAGGACCTTGGGTGAATCATTCAACTTTATCTTTGCCTTGGTTTTTTTCATCTTGAAAAATGAGTATAATATTTGCCCTCACTTGGGGAAAAAGGCAGTGCGGTATAGTGGATAGAGAGTTGTCCTCAAAGCCCCCATGCCTGGGTTCATGCTCTTCCTCTAACATGGACTAGTTATTTAACTCTAGACAAGACACATAATCCCTCTAAGTCTCTAATTTATAGGGAAAGGGGCAGAGTGGATAGAGTATCCTGACCTGGAGTCAGGAGGACCTGAGTTCAAATCTAGCCTTAGACACTTGGCACTTACTAGATATGTGACCCTAGGCAAGTCATTTAACCCTGGTTGCCTTACAAAAACAAAAACAAAAAATTATTGGGAAGGTGCCAGCTTGCATTGATAGAAGGAGTTTCCTCATAGTGCAGTGCCATCTAATCCTTGTTCCACGTGGAGTGATAGGGAGGACCACAGATTTAGAGCTGGAAGGTGCTCTAGAGGTCAGTTAGTCCAACCCCCTCATTTTATAGAGACCCAGAATGTGACTTGATCATGTGTTTGCAAATTTTAATACATGTGAGCCCCTGATTTTGACCTGGTCTGGAGGAACAGGCTCTACATCAGAGTCAGAAACGTTGAAATCCCAGCTTGGCCACTTTGTATGATCTTGTAGATGCTTCAGTTTTCTGGGCCTCAGTTTCCCTAACTGCCCAAGGAGGGGGCTGGGCTAGATCTCTAAGGCCTTTTCTGGCACTGAATCTGTAGGTGTAGGGGTGATTGCAGGAAGCTTTGCTGTGATTTCTCTGGGGTGGCTCCATCTTTTCCCAGTCCTGGACATCCCCATGTTGTGGACCAGACATTTGGAGAATGAGGACAAGACTGAACAAGATGATTTGTCTGGTTGAACTTTGGACAAGCAAAAAGGGCCCTTGGACAGGGTCCCTCTAATTGAAAAGGAAATTGCTTTGCTTCCATGTGACTAGGAGCCCAGGATGGCCTCTGTATTTTAATAGCACACAATCCAGGGATGCCAAGCAAGTGACAGTGGGTATAGGCAGTGATAATGAGCATGTGCTGAGAGCTCCAGACTTAGGGCACTGACTATTAAATATTCAATCAACACTGACTAAGCTTTGGGCAGGTTCCCCCAAGGGCATGGACAGTTGAGAGGGATGAAAGTCATCTACTGTAGGGGGTGAGGACCAAGACGCTGAGTCTTAAATTCTCACTCTACCCTCCTCCCTCACCCATCATTGAGATGTTCCCAGGCAAGTCTCATCAGTACCCTTGTGCAAAATGGGTCTACAAGCTAATCTTCTGCCATCAATGTTGCTAACTATTGGAAGACTATGTGGTTTAGTGGAAAGAGGATTCCAGGGCATCTGGAGTCACTTACCCTTCTCGGGCCCTAATTTCCTCATCTGTAAAATGACAACCTCTTCTAGTTGCCTTGCAGCTTGAGATCTAAAATCTTAACAGGTTTATTGATAGTATACAAGCCAAACAGAAAAGGAAAATGACAAATGCTGGAAGGGATATGGGAAAATAGGGAAACTAATGCACTGTTGGTGGAGTTGTGAACTGGTTCAGCCGTTCTAGAGGACAATTTAGAGCTATGCTCAAAGGGTTATAAAACTGACCCAGCAATACCAATGCTAGGTCTATACCCCAAAGAGATAAAAGGAAAAGGAAAAGGGCGTATGTATATAAAACTATTTATTTCAACTCTTTTTGTGGCAGTAAAGAATTGAAAAGTGAGGGGATGCCCATCGATTTGGGAATGACTGAACAAGTTGTGGTATATGATTGTGATGGAATGCAAGTATATTATCAGAGAGTATACAAACCACTGGCTGGTGGTACAAGGAAGATACAAGGATTTATGTGCCAGTCTGTTTTCTGCCACTGAGATCTTGACTGGGTCTCTGGCAGACAAACTGCCCTGGTGCTAAAATCCAGGAAGACAGTCCTGCCCAGAGTGGCACCAGGGTTCAGGGCTGGCATTGTTTTCTAATGAGGAGGACAAAGGGAGGTGAAATCTTTTTTTTTCAAGTATGTCAATTTATGAGTAAACAGACCTCAGGCACCCGGTAATAAGTTAGATTAGGGAGCTAGAAGAGGCCAGTAGAATTCCATCTGATCAGGGGCTGAACTCAGCAGAGAATCTAGCTCTTTCTGTGTATGTGCACCCATCCTCATTCTGGGGGAGGGGGACTGGCTTGGCCATGATAGGTCAGTGCCCAGAGCCTGCTTTCCAAATTGTGTGGCCAAACCAGTTGCTGGGAAGTCAGAACTCGATTCCCCATAGAAACAATGCTATGAATGTCATTGTCTCTGTCCTCTGAACTCCATTTATCACATCATACCTGATTTGTGGGTGTTTGTGTTCATATCTTATCTTCCCACAATATGTAAAGTCACATGTAGACTTATAGAACTAAAGAATGTTAGCCCTAGAGACTGCCTAAGGATAACCCAGGCCTGCTTCTCCATTTTAGTTTTTTTTAATTATTTTACTTAATTTTTAGAAAATCATTGATGCCCAAGGCCATAGAATGAGTTCATGGATCCTAGTGGGTCATAGCTCTAAAGATGGAGGGGACCTCAGAGGCCCTTTATTCCAATCCCCTTGTTTTATAGATGAGGAAACTGAAGCCCAGAGAGGTGAAGGTCACATAGAATGTAAGTGGCAGAGGTCAGATCTGAGCCCAGGTTTTGTGATGCCATGTCCAGCACTCACAGAATCAAAGAATTTAAGAGTTAGAAGGGACTTTGGAGGGCACCTAGTCCAACCCCTATCATGAAAGCAGCAAGTGATGATCCAGCCTCTGCTTGAAGAGGTAGCTCCTTCCAACCCTGGAGAACTCTCAATGCAGGAAACTTTTTATCCTGACATCCATCCTTCTTGCAGCTCCCACCAAATGCTCCTAGTTCTTCCTCAAGGAACTAAGCAGACCAAGGCTAACATCCCTCTTCCACATTGCTGGCCCTCTAGATGCTTGAAGACACCTTGCTATTTCCCTTGAGTCTTCTCTTCCCCAGACTAACTAGCCCCATTTCATACCAAATCCTCATATGACATGGGCTCAAGTCCCTTTACTATCCTGATTATTTTCCTGTCAGTGCTCTCCAACTTATCGATGTCATTTTTAGAACTCAGTGCCTCATACTGAACACAATACTCTAAAGGAGGGCTATTGTCACCTCCCTAGTCCTAAAAGCTATGTCCCTCTTCATGAAGTAGTTACTTTGACTCCTCTATCACATGACTGACTCATATTGAGCTTGTGATCCACTAAAACCCCCAGATCCTTTTCATGACAACTGGTATCTCATTATGCCTCCCTCCTCATAGATGTGTGAAATTGACTTTTTGTACACAAGTGCAAAACTTTACATTTGTCCCTATTACAACTTATTAAATTCAGCTCAATGCTATAGCTTGTCAAAATTCTTTTGCATCCCAACAAGCTAGCTCTCCCTCCCAACTTTGTGTCACACCACCGTTACTTTCTAACAACTGCCCCTTTATAACAACAGAATGACAACAAACAGTTAAGCAAATCTCTGTGTCCTCATGACTTCAGCATTACAAACCCACAGCCCCCCAGAATGGATGTTTCACCACTGGTACCCTGGAACCAAGATTAGTCATATAGCCATGGCATTTGATCTGGGTTTCAATGTCTTTTAATTTTCCACTAAATAGGCTTACACATCAATGAATGTGCAAAGCTCTTGGTATGCAAAGCAGAAAATGAAAAAGGAGGACCTTACATTCATTTTTATATTTTATAGTATTCTTCTCACTTAAGTTATTGTTATCTTTGGGCTCATTCTTTTCAGCCCCCTCATTTTATAAATGAGGACATCGGATCCTAGAGAGAGGACATGACTTGCCCAGGGTCACACAGTGAATGAGTTAGATACCTAAAGTATACTGGAGGAACATTCCAGTTGGAACCTAGCCATTTTTGCTGACTAAAATGAATGCAAATAGAAATGACATCATCCACGAAGCCAGTAAATAGTGAAGCTAAGACTGGAGCTCAGGTCTCCTGCTCTCCCCACTGTTCCACACTGCCTACTCCCACCCAGACGACTGAGTTCCTGCCTTATTTATTTTTATAGCTCCCACATCCCTGAGCACAATGCCTTGAACATAGGTGGCCAAAAAGTATCTTTTGGATTGAAATACATAGTCAAGTTGCCAGGTCAGTCCACCAAAGCTGGTCTATGACCGTGTGTCAGATTTAAACTCTGCCTAATCAGTAGCACCAGGGTAGGGAATGGGAGGCTGAAAGGTTTCTGGAGAAAAGAAGACTTGAGGAGGGGGATGGTCCATGATAGCTGTCTTCAGGGATTTAAAGGGCTATGGATGGAAGAGGGAATAGCCTCATTCTGCTTCCTTCCAAAGGGCAGAACCAGAAACAATGGGTTCAAATAGCAAAGAGATGCATTTATGCTCCATGTCAAGGGAAAATGTGCTCACAGTGGGAGCCATCCAGAAGGGGGATGGGGTACCTTGAGAGGGTCCCTTCACTGAAGGTCTTCAAACAGAAACCAGACAGGTATACCTTGTCCCCACACAATTACAAATAGTTTTTCCAGAATCTCCATCACCAGTATTCATCAGTGTGCCTATCCTCCCACAGCCCCTCCAGCATTGCCTATCTCTGGCTTTTAATCAACTTTGCCAATCTGTAGATTATGAGGTAAAATCTCAGAATTGTTTTAGTTTGTATTTCTCTTACTATTAGTGATTTGGACATCATTTAAAAAATAATTACTTTATTTTAAGTATTCTTTTAAAATTTTTTTGAGTTCCAGATTCTCTTCCTCTCTCTCCCCCTCCTCTACCCACTGAAAAGAGAAACAATATGATATAAATTATACATGTGAAGTCATGCAGAACACATTTCCATATTAGCCATATCACAAAAAAAGCAAAAAAAAAATGTGAGAAAATGATACTTCAGTTTGCACGTAGAGTTGATCGGTTTTCTTTCTCTGGAGGTGGATAGCATTTCTTCATCAGTTGGATCATTATACTCATCAGAGTAGCCAAGTCTTTCACAGTTGATCATCCTTACAACATTGCTGTTACTGTGTACGGTTATCTCCCAGTTCTCACTTCACTTTTCATCAGGTCATATAGGTCTTGTCATATTGTCCCCCCAAACTACACTGCGCCTTGTCATTTCTTATAGCATCATAGTATTCCATCACAACCATATGCCGTAACTTGTTCAGCCATTTCACAATTGATAAGCATCACCTCAATCTCCAATTCTTTGCCATCACCAGAAGAGCTGCTTTAAATATTTTTATACATCTAGATCCTTTTCCTTTGATCTTTTTGGGGTACAGAGCTAGTAGTAGTATTGTTGGATCAAAGGTATGCTCAGTTTTATAGTCCTTTGGGCATAGTTCCAAATTATTGGATTAGATTAGTTTACAACTGTACCAGAAGTTTGTTAGTGGATCTATCTTTCCCCAAACCCTCCAGCATTTGTCATTTCTGATAGATGTGAGGTGGTGCCTAAGAGTTGTTTTAATTTGTTCACAAGACTATAGATAACTTTGATTTCTTCTTCTGAAAACTATCTGTTTATATCCTTTGACCATTTATTAAGTGGGGGAATGGCTCTTATTGTTATAAATTTTACTTGATTCCTCATATATTTGAGAAAATAGGCCTTTATCAGAGAAACTTGCTGTAAAATTTTTTGATATTATTTCATTGTCTATGGTACCTTTTAACAAAATGTAGTTTCCCTGATTCTCTCATTCATTTAGGTCTCTTTTTGCTTTTGCTTTGTCTGTGATTGTGATTTCTACCCCGGACTTTTTTTTTTTTACTGAAGCTGAAGCATAATAGACTCTGCTCCAGCCCTTCATTTTAACTCTGTGTGTATCTTTCTGTCCCAAATGTATCTCTTGTACACAATGTATTGTTGGATTCTGGTTTCTAAAACATTCTACTATCTTCTTCCTTTCTATGGGTGAGCTTATCCCATTCCCATTCACAGTTTATGATCACTGGTTGTTTTTTGTTTGTTTTTGAGGGGAAAGGCAGGGAAATTGAGGTTTAGTGACTTGCTCAAGGTCACATAGATAGCAAGTGTCAAGTGTGTGTCAGAGACCAAATTTGGACTTAGGTCCTCCTGACTTCAGGGCCAATGCTCTATTCATTGCATCACCTAGCTGCTCCTGTTTATTTTCCTCCATCCCTTTTTTCTCTATTTTCCTTTTCTTTATTTTTTATCTTGTCCTTCCTCAAAAGTCTGCCTTGTTTCCAACCACTACTGTCCCTCAAAATCTGCCTTCCCTCCTACCATCCTTTCTCCCATATCCCTTATTCCCTTCCCCTCCAATCTCCCTAAGATATCCAGCTGATCGCATATTTTATTCTTCCATCTTTGAGCAAATTCTAATGAGAGTGAGGTTCAAGCATTGCCTGCCTCCCCCATTTTCCCCTTGGCTGTAAAAGTTCTTCCTTGCACTCTGCTTTTATATGAGAAAATTTATTTCATTCTACCTCTCTCTTCCCTTCTTTTTTACCCTTCAGACTTTTTTGTGCTGCTGTTTTCAGAGCTAGTTCCAGGAGTCTGAAGCTTTTGGTGCTCCCAGGTGGTGTGAGCACTGGGCTTTACCCAGGAAGGGCCTCTACACACCTTCAGCCACAATACTAGTGCCTTTCTTAGCCCTTGAATTGTGACTGGGTCCCCTTCTCTTTTGTGACCAATCACTGGTGCTTCTCTCTATGCTGGAACTGTGGCCCAGAACTGCATATGGGCAATAGAGTTGCCAATTAGCACCAGCTGCCAGTGCCAGCTGGCAAAGGGTCCCCTGTAATCTCTTTCTGACCAGTTGTTCGACCTTCTTGCTGTCTCTGGACTGATAGCTCATGAAGCTGCTGTTGCTGAGACTGCTGCCATCATGGCCATCGCCAAGGCCCATCGCTGGTACTCCTGCTGTACTCCCAGCCTCTGCCCACCATGGTATTACAGACCTTTCCTTCAGACCTCCTAAGTTGTCTTAGGTTGGAAAAATGTCTCTCTTTGGCCTTTTGTTGGCTCTACCACTCCAAAATGTGATTTGAGGAGTCATTTTAAAGTTGTTTGTTGGGAGAGTTAAACTGGGTCCCAGCCTATCCTCTGCCATCTTCTGGACATTGTTTTCATATGACTGTTGATAGTTAGCATTTCTTCTGCTCAAAACTGTTTATATTCTTTGACACACATTGTCACCCCCACCCCACCACACATGTCCAGTGCAGAATGGATGGCTCTTGGTCTCATATATTTGTGCCAATTACCTGTGTACCTTGGATATCAGACTTGGGTATGAGATTCTTATGTGAGCTATTTGATGCAAAGCCAATGCTTTTTCCACCACACTGAAGCTGCCTTATTCATTCAAGCAAATTAGGTTGGGTTAGAAAGCCAGAGTTCTGAATAAAAACCAGAGAACTCTTTCCCCAAGGGTGAATCTGGTCAAATGCTTTTCTCCATTGTGAGATTCTGGGGGTGTGGGAATTACAGAGGGGACTGGGTATCGTCCTGGCAATGGTAGAGTCCAGAGGGAGGGGAGGAGCTGGGTGTGGCCAACGTGCCCCACAAACCACTCTTTGTTCTGTAGAAGATCTCTGACTCTGTTCTGGACTGGGCAATCCTCCTGGTGGCTATCCAGAACAGAAGAGAGTCCTCAGTGAAGGGGAAGGTACTTAGAAGATTTCAGTGTCTTTTGTGAGTGCTCACTTAATGTCTCACAATGTGTTATCTTTCCCACATGTGTGGGCTCAAGAAAAAATATTTTGTCAGCACCAAACAGTCCCATCCAAAAAAGGCCAACAGGAAGGTGGGTGGTGCCTGCCGGGGCCCCCATCACAGGAATCCTGTAGGAGCTGTTAGACAAATATGGGAGTGCCTGGATAGCCTCTGGTGAGGGGGGCAGCACAGCTGTAAGGATGCTTTGATTCAGTCTGACTTTTGCCACCTTCCTAGGTACCCCATCGGTCCTATTGCTGCTAGTTTAAAACATTTTCTCCCTTGGCTTTGCAGAGAAAACACTCAAAGTTTACTGTGGGATGAGTTCGGTTAATAGATGCCATTGATGGCTGGGTATCCTCGTAATGTTGAACATGGTTTGTCATCCAAGCCATTCTGAGGTTACTCCCCATTTTACAGTTGAAGAAACTGAGGTCCAGACAGGCTGTCAATAATATTGCTCCGCCTGTCTTGGAACATGGGGCTCATGTTGCTAACCTCATTGTAGGACACAGATTTCAAATTGATTTTCCTAGTAATGGGGATGGATTACACAGAGGCATTCATATTCTCTCATTATCCAGGTCACATGGTTATGAAATCAGGGACTTAGATCTTGAAAAGTATCTTAAAGATCACCTAATTCAGGGGTCCATGAACTTAAAAAAATTGTTAGCTGTTTTTCAACATAACTGGGTTCCTTTACAATCCTGTGTGTTTTGTTTTTTGCATTTAAAAGGCATGAATCTGAGAAAGGGCCTGTAGGCTTCACTAGATTCTTCAAGCAGCCCAGACACCAAACAGATTAGCAATCTCTGATCTCATTGAACCCCCTCATTTACAGGTGGCAGCGAGTCCCAAAGAGGAGAAAAGTGATAAAAATGATTCAGGTTGCAAAGCAGAGCTGAGGTTACAGTCCAGATCATAGCTTGAGAATGGAAAGGCGCCTTTGAGAAACCATGCAGCCCAACCCCCCTCCACATTAGGAAGCTGCGGCCCAGACAGGTTCAAGTCATTTGCCCAAGGTCACACACGCAAGAAGTGGCAGAGCCAGGATTTGAACTTGGGTCTCCAGATTCCAAACCCAGGGCCCTTTCTACCACTCAGCCAGTGCCTGATGAGAACTAGGGTACAGCAGGTGATTATAGATGGTGGAGTTGCCCCTCCCCCAGTACGATACTCAGCTGGTCTCTATGGACATTGAATCTGTGACCTTGACTGCCAACTAAACAAAAGAGATCAGACTTCAGCCGCTCCTTGGAGGCTGGGATTGGCTTTCTCATCATGCCTCCTTCCCTTGCTTAAGCCATAGGACTCCTACTGTTCATCTCCTCCAGGCTGTGTGATGTCTCTGCCTTCTAGAGAACAATGTGAATTTAGCATCAAAGAACTTGGCTTGGAATCCCAGTTCTGCCATTTGAGCAATCACTTTCCCTCTCTGGTCCTCAGTTTCCCCATCTGAAAAATGAAGGGGTTAGTTTAGATAACCTGAAGGTCCCTTCCGGCACTAAGTCTGTGGCCTAGCAGCTCAGACATTTTACCCAACACTCCCATTTACCAGCTGTAAAATGGGAATGATGCTAAGTTGGACTCTCTAACTGTGTCTGTTGTGAGGAGAAATTTTTTGTCATTCTCAAAGGTATGTATCAGTGCGAGTTGTTACTGTTATCAACAGCAATAGTGATCAGAAAAAGAAGATAATATTTCTAAAGGGTTTGCCCACATAGTCTGTGATTAATAAATGCTTGTTTCCTTCCCTTATTATTTTGACTAGACCTGTGATTTCATCCATGTAGAGACCTTCTGGTGAGCAAAGTCCCTCTACTGATACAGATAGCACCTACTTGAAAGTGTATAATCTTATAAAGCTGCCTGAGGCATTGAAGGATGAGGTGCTTGCCCAGGGGCACACAGCCAGCATATGTCAGAGCTGAGACTACAACCCAGGTCTCTTGACTCCGGAGGCCAGCTCTCTAACCTCCACACCATGGCTGCCTCTCCATTATTCTCATTAAGAGAAGCAATTGTCTTCTCCTTAGTTGGTGAGATTTACCGCCAAAGAAGCACCCTGAAGGCCTGAGTGCCTGCAAGAGGTAAATGGGCACCTCTCAGAGGCTCCACATGCCACCAAACCCGATGAGAAGGCAGAGAAGGGTCAGAGAATTAGCTATCAGTCAATCAGCTAGCATTTATCATTTATTAACCACTTCCTGGGACCATCCCAGGCACCTGGGATACAAGGACCGCCCCCCCCTCAAAAGAGGTCTTACCTTTCTATCACTTTGTAACCTTTCTGGGCTACCTCAGGGAAGCTGCCATTTTGGAAACTCATGGCCTGCTGAACCTGTCCCATCTCATCAGCTTGTCAGTGAGGACAGTGGAGAGGGCAGGGTCTTTACCCTGATCGCATGCTCCTTGACCTCCAAAGCATGTCTGTCAAGGTTTGGGAGCTGACTTCTTTCATGACAGGAGGGCTGTAATGGCTTCACTTGCTAGCCAAGTGTGGCCAGAAGAAAGGTCTAAGTAGGTGGGCATGGCAGCAGTAGGGCCTTGCCAGGAGAGTTTGTTTCTTGCTTCAAAGATCAGAGGATCATCAGTACAGAACCAGATTGGGCCTTTTGAGGTTGCCTTCTCATTTTGTAGATGAGGACAATGGGGGGAACTGACTTTCCCAAAGTCACTGAGTAAGTAACAGGGCCTTAGGAGGGACCGGATGGGTTCATAGAAGGGATTTGAAGGCCCTCTTGTCCATCTCAGACTTGTTTCAAGGAAGCAGATGAACAGGGATTTAGTTAGGGAAAGAAATTTTTCTGCATTTGTAATTCCATTAGACTCTAAGTCCCTTAAGGTCAGGGGCCATTTTATACTTCTGCACCTAATACATCTAGTCCAGCTCCCTCATTTTACAGAGGAGGAAATTGAGGCCCAGAGGGATGAAATTTCTTGCCCAAGATCACAGAGGTAGGTAGCTTCAGAGGTGGGATTTAAACCTAGGTTTTCTGACTGCAGAGTCAGGGCTCTTTACACTGTACAGAAGTTTACATTCCCCACATGGGGGTCTAGTCTTTCCCTGACAATATCTTGTCCTGTGGCCCAGCCCAGTGCCAGTGAATCCCTGGCACTTCCTTTACTGGAGCAGATCATAAACCACCTAGGCCTCCTGATCCTATTTGGTTCTGATCCATGGTCTTCTGATCCCTCTGTTAGCCTTCTCTCTTGTTATTTAACTGACTTATCTCCTTTTTGGAGATTTCCTGGGTGATACCACTTCTTGGACAAAAAATTTATATATGAGTCATTTCTATGCAGGCTCATGCTTCTCTTCAGTAGATTCTTCATACAATATGGTGTCCCATGAGTCTTGGCCACATGGCTCCTCCAGGAGAATAATCGTGTTAAAATGATGTGGTTTTGTGTCAGGGAACAGTTTGAGATCTTTGAAATCAATCTTCTTCTAGTGGGAAGTAGACTTTTTGAGGGACTGTTAATATTCATTTCTTTGGATTCTCAGTGCCTAACACTTAGTAGGATAAGGAGAGGGGCAAGATCTGAGATTTCATTGTACAAGAGACCCTGGATACAGAAATTCCTAAGACTTTTATTTCTTCTCTATTCCTCTCTCTCTCTCTCTCTCTCTCTCTCTCTCTCTCTCTCTCTTTCTCTCTCTCTCTCTCTCTTTCTCTCTCTCTCTCTCTTTTGAGGACAATTGGGGTTAAGTAACTTGCCCAAGGTCACACAGCTAGGTTTTTGTTTGTGTGTGCATTAAGTGTCTGAGGCCGGATCCGAACTCAGGTCTTTCTGACTCCAGGGCCGACACTCTACTCACTGTGCCACCTAGCCTCCCCCTATCCTTTTTTTCTCTTCCCACTTCTACTCTGTCTTTCCTTCAACCCAACTGAAACATGTCTCCAAAATCAGCAATGGCTTCCTCCTGGCTGTGTCTAGCTTTTCGACCAACCAATCACCAATCAACTGACAAATACTTAGTAATGCCCATGCTGTGTGTCATGCTCTGGGCCAGGCAATGGAGACACAGATACAAAGATGGAAACAATTCCAACTGCCCAGAAGCTCGTATGCTACTGAGGAATGGAATTGTCATTCTTAATTCTTGTCCTCAGCCTCTCTGCTGCAAGAGTAAGAACATTACAGCCCGGGGCTGAAATGTAAAAGTTGTGTTTAGCTCCCCAAAGAGGTGGTAGTATAGATAGGAACTGTAGTTTGCTGACCCCTGCTCTGCTGCATCAATTAATCAGTCATCAAGAATTCATTAATGACTTTCTAGGTACCAGCTACTGTGCTAGCCACTGAAGATAAAAAACGGACAGCAAACTGTTCTCTGTCCTCAGGGAGCTTGTAGTTGACTAGAGAAGGCAACATGTTAAAATAAGACAAAATCAATTTTAAGGGAATTTGAGCTGAGGAGGGGGCAATAGAATGGGGAAGATCAGAAAGAAGTGTCCTTAAGCCGAGCTTTGAAGGGAACCAGGATTTCTTTTTTTTTCAAATTAAAAAAAGTCTTTATTACCTTTATAGGCAAAGAAACATAAATGGTCACCCAAAGTACTATATCTCCTAGTTTTCATGTCAGGTGAAGCATTTGTGCATTGGTGGATAGCCATAGCAAAACAGAAGGTGTCTTGTGATGGGAACCAGGATTTCTGAGCAGCATAGGGGAGGGAAAGAGTACACTGGAGGCAGGGAACAGTCAGCCTATGGAAAGGCCCGGTGTTGGGAGATGGAATGCTGTATGTGTAGAACAGCCAATAGATCAGTTTAGTCAGAGAATATTTAGAGGGGAATAACATGAAATGTATGTTGGAGTCAGGTTATGAAGGGCTTGAAAGGTCAAACAGAGGAGGTTAAATTGGTTCCTAAAGGAAAAAGGAACAAGCATTCCTTAAGTGCCTACTGTGTGCCAGGCTGTGGGCTAAGTGTTTTCTAAATACTATCTCATTTGATCCTTATAACAGCCCTGGGAGGTAAAGGCCATTGTTATATCCATTTTACAGTTGAGGAAACTGAGGCAGACAAAAGTGAAGGGCCTTGCCCAGGGTCACTAGCTAGTGAATGTCTGAGGCTAGATTTGAACTCAGGTCTTAACAGGGTTGGAGGTGGGATGGGTGGTAATTCAGGCCTGTGCTTATGGAGTATTAATTTGACCATTGAATTGATGATAAGGGGAAGGGAGAGACTTGTAGGAAGAAGACCAATAAATATATGACAGTGATGACCACCTTATCCTTCCAAAACTCCACTTCTTAGCCTGCAGTTCTCTTATTTTTAGATCCCTATTTTCTCCTCCTTCCTACATCCCCCAAACTCCCATCTCTGACCCATTAACAAAACTCAGTCCCCATTTCCCTGGGGGAGCTCACTGGCTCACGAGCTTTCAGCTCTCGCTTCTCTACCAAATGACTCCCAGAACTCTACTGAGGCCCCAGGAGGTCAGGAACCAATCATAAATCAGCAGAGCTAACAGACTAATGTCTGCATTTTCTTCTCCCGCCTTCCCTCCCTCCCTCTCTGTCACCTCAGTGGTAGAGCTTTTTAGACCTCCATTTCAACCATTCACTTGATTTCTAACTACTGGATAAAGTGATGATGGAGTGGAGAACAGCTCCCCCAGAAGGCTAATATCTTTGCAACCAAAGGCCTAACAGGACTCCTCTTGGGGATAAGGAGCAGAGGTGTTATTTTTATCCCAATCACAGCCCTCTGTCAGTTTCTGGGGCCTCTGTAAATAGTGATCTCAAAGGGCAGCTAGACCAGCTGGGACCCAAACAAGCATCCTTTCTACTGCCTTCTGAGGAGTGTTTATCTGGTCCCTGCTTGCAGACAGAGACCTTACCGTTCCTTCAGAACACCCATTGTAGCTCTGGACAGCTCTCATCCTTAGGAAGTTGTTTTTTCCCCTGAGATCCAGCCTGAATCTGCCTTTTGGTGACATCCATCCATTGCTCCTAGTTTTGTCCTCTGGGCTCAAACAAAACAAAGCTCATCCCTCTTTCACACAAGGGCCTGTCAAATGCTTGAAGTCAGAGTAAATGAAGGCCACTTCAAGGTTGGATTTTCCACAGGTACTTAACTTCCACTTGCCATTCAGTGGTTGATCAATAGTTCAGTTGTGTTCATGGGACACTGGGGTGGGTATAGAATGATCAAACAGGCCCTGACCTCTAGCAGCTTACGGTCTAATGGGAGGGACAAAATGAGAACTCATGAAATCATTCTTTTGTTAACTAAATTCCTGTTCAGCTCTTTCATTGCGGTATCTCTGGGTTCTCACAGGCTGTTCCAGTTATAGCTATCTCTTCATGACCCCATTTGGGGTTTTCTGGGCAAAGGTACTGTCATGATTTACCATTTCCTTCTCTAGCTCATTTGACAGATGAGGAAACTGAGGCAACAGGATTAAATGACTTGCCCAGGGTCACACAACTAGAAAGTGTTTGAGGTCAGATTTGAACTCAGGAAGATGAGTCTTCCTGACTTTAGGCCCAGTGCTGTGCCATCTAGCTGCCACAGGCTATTTTTATTTTTATCTCAAAGGCTATTTTTTAAACTTTATTAGGTAACTCTCTAAAACAGGGGTTCTTAACCTAGGGCCTATGGAAGCCTAAAAGGGGGAACTTGAATGGTAAGAAAAATCGCATCTTTATTTTCACTGCACTTGAATTTCCTCCAGTTATGATTATAAAAAACGTTATTAAGGAAGGGAGTCAGTAGGCTTCAGCAGACTGCCAGAGGATTCGACTACACAAAGAGGTTAAGAACCTTTGCTGTATGACTGTGAGTTATGGAGGAGGTACTGACTTGCACTGGTGGAGAGTTTCTTCATTTGGGAGTTTCCATAATTTTAGTCTTCATTCCCATTTTAGAGATAATAGGGATTCAGTGAGGTTCAGAGCTGGTTAATGGCAGTCATCAGATATCATCTTTAAGAAGCTTATTTTGGCAACTTGTGATGAACTGGGTATGGAGTTAGAACTGCTGGATTAGAATCTCAGCCCTGCTCCTTGCTAACTGTATGATCATGGACAATTTGCTTTGACTTGGGGGCCTCAGTTTCCTTGTCTGTAAAATAAGGGGATTGGACTAGATGAACTTGAAAATCTCTTCTGGATCTAAAATCTAAGATCCTCTGAACCACAGGGTTAGAATTGGGTTAGGTTAGCTCTGGCAGGTTTGGTGAAACTGGGAATGTCTTGGAGTCTGGGGCAGCCCCTCTGATATACTGTGTGGGGCATCTGAGGCACAGCCTGGCTAAGAAAGGGGGCTGATCCCTAGAAGACTGGCCCCAGGTGTTCAGTTCTATTGGTCATAGCACCAGAAGATACACAAGCTCCTCTCAACCTTTGACCATTGTAATGTTAATGGATATAAGATCTTCCTGACTATTAATAAGCCTCACATGAGTCCATTAAGGAAGGGAAGCTTGCTTAGGGGAGGCTTTCTTGTAGGAAGGCTTTCACACCTTTTGCTAATTTCTAATTAGGCACTGAGTCAGGAGGGTTGTCATGCCTTCTGGCTCTGAGGTGTGTGTGTGTGTGTGTGTGTGTGTGTGTGTGTGTGTGTGTGTGTGTGTGTGTGTGTGTACACCCTGAGTTGGTATTTTGCTTTGGGGGCTGCCTTATGAGAAGGATCTTGTGATTCCCTGCTTGAGATTCTGAGCGGCCATAAATTCAGAGCTCCCCCACTGCTCAGGTGTAAAGACTCTCTCGATCCAGCGGTGTATGTAAAGTGTATAGTTGATTCTACAAGATGAAGGGGGGAAGGGGTAGATGATGGTGTCCCAGGGACCCTTGTAGTTCTAAGTCTCTGATCATATGAGCTAGCTTGGACCAAGAGCCTTATTGGAAGGCCTTGAAGGTTGAGAAGGACTGAAATAAATAGAGGGGAATAAACTAGGAGAACAGATTCCAGGTTGGGGTATTTGAGCAAAGGCCTGGAGGTAGTAATGAGCACGGGATGTTCAGAGTGACTGGGAGAGCACTAGGCCCTGAAACAGACTTATCTTCAGGAGTTTGAATCTGGCCTTAGATACTTACTAGTTGTGTGACCCTGGGCAAGTCATTTAACCCCATATGCCTCTGTTTCCTCATCTGTCAAATGAGCTGGAGAAGGAAATGGCAAACCGCTCCAGTATCTTTGCCAAGAAAACCCCAAATAGAGTCACGAAGAGTGGGCACGACTGAATGACTGAACAACAAATCCCGTGCCTGGCAGAGCCCTGGCCTTCCAGAGACTTCCTGGATTTGCTATGTACAGTGCTCTATAGCTGTTCACAAGTGTTCTTTTTGGAATCCCACAGGCTTCCAGCTCCTTCCAAACCCACAGTTGGTTTTCTTCAATTGGCCCCCTCCTGAAAGGGAGCTGCTAAGTGCTCATTCTCCTAATTAGGCTGTTGAGTCAGCAACCATCAACCTTAGCCTTCGATGAACGAAACTAATGAAGAAACAACCAACACAAAACCCCCACTGGGCTTTCTAATTAATGCCCCAAACCCGATAATGGGATTCTCTGGAGCAGTGTTGTCTGGCCCACAGGGGGTCAAAGGTGGAAACTTAAGCCTCCAGTTGACCTCACCTTCCCACCCACGAAGGGAAAGAGCCAGACCCAAGGACATCAACATCACTCAATGGCTCCAATGTTCGTGACTGGAGCCCATCTTCCATCTACTCCCTATGTGACCTTGGACAAGCTACTTCCCCTGCTAGGCCTCAGTTTCCTCCTCTGTAAAATGAAGGCATTGAACTTAAAGGATGTGTGAGCTCGAATTCTCCAATCCTATAAATCCCAGCTCTGCTGTTTCCTACATCTGTGACCTTTTTTGTACAAGTGACAACTTCTATAAGGCACAGTTTTCTTAATCTTAAAAATGCAGGGGTGACCTCTAAATTCCCTTCCAGTCTAGACCTGTGATTTGTCACGGGGAAGCTTTCATGTCTTCTTCTCAAGGTGCCCTGAGTTTGAATGACCTTCAAGGTCCCTTTCAGCTCCAAGGCTGCAGTCCTAGGCTCTTAGAAATCTGGGTTCTGCCTCCTAGCTGCTGGGGTGACTTTGTAAGTCAGTTAATGACTTTGGGCCTTATCTCTCCATTTGTAAAAACCAGTACCTTGAACAAGCTTACCTCCAAAGCCCCTCCCAGTTCTAAGCCTGTGATCTGGGCATCTTCCATGGTTTTCCCCTCTGCCTTTCCTCCTCGGCAGGGCCTGGTGGAAAGATTAGTTTGTTCCTAACTACCTTGCTTCTGGGCAAGTCCCTTTACATGGCCTCAGTCTCCAAACTCTCCAATCTCTTCCAGTTGTCTGGTCTCTTCCTTTAATTCCCTCCTCTCTTTTGTCATCCTCGCTTTCTCTCCCCTTGGTTCCTCCACCCCCACCCCCACCGTGGACCTTAGCAGGAACAATCCACCTTCTGCAGAGTCTGGAATCCCCACATCTTAGAAATGGCAGGGGCCTGAGTGAACTTGTAGCTTGTGATTTCTGATGAGATGAGTCTGCTGACATTCATTTTTCATTCTGAGTCCTTGTAGAGAGGAAGACTGAAGCTCCTCCTATCTCAATCCTGCTTCCTTATCCCCTGAGCCGAGCAGGTTGGATGCCAAGAGATCTCTGGCTCTGAAGGTCCCCCCAACTCAGAGTTTGAGTCAGGAATAAAAAAAGGCCAGTTGATAACATTCCCCAGTGCAGAGTTGATTCCTCTGGGGCCAGGACTTCATTTCTTCCAGTTCTCAGAATATTATTCTTGGGGCCAGCCAGATCCATAGACCAACCAGTTAGGCTGTTTAAGCAGTTGGCACAGTGTGACCTGGGGGAATCTGCCGTGGACAGTCGG
This sequence comes from Gymnobelideus leadbeateri, assembly GCA_011680675.1. Classification (NCBI taxonomy): domain Eukaryota; kingdom Metazoa; phylum Chordata; class Mammalia; order Diprotodontia; family Petauridae; genus Gymnobelideus; species Gymnobelideus leadbeateri. Next base: position 7,144 of record WOXC01008883.1, on the reverse strand, counting down.
TAGCCATATTCTCCATGCACCTGTTTCCTTTGGAAATTTATTGAGATCTTTGGTTTTTACATTACCTTCACTTCCAGATAGATCCCTTCCCACCCCCTCCCCAGAGCTCCACCCCCTATAACAAAGAAGAAAGGTTATTCTACAAAGCACTTCAGTAAGACCTGCATGTCAATGGCGTCTGATAGTGTATGTAGTGTTACACAGCCATAGTGTCCCACCTCTGCAGAGAAGGCAGGGAGGCCATAGATCTGTTTCTAATGTTGCAATGATTATACTGCTGCAACTGTTTCTAATGTTTGTAAATGAAAACAAAACCAACAAAGCCTGCCCACCCACTATGTTTCTCACTACAACAGCATGCCTCTCTCTGCGGCTGTGATGGTTTCTAACTCCTATGGTACTCTCTCCGATGCTTCCAGAGGAAACCACAGCCCAGTGGCACCACCTTATACACCTCTGATACCACAGAAGAGCCTCAAATCACCCCTGTGAAACAGGCCTGGCAGGAAATACCCTCACCACTTCACAGGGGGTAAATGATGGCCAGTTAAGTGTCTTGCCTATAGTCATACAGCTAAAGACTGCCAGAGCTGGGATGGGGGGCTTTAGGACAGGGAATGTTAGAGTTGGGAAAATCCTTAGAACAGGGAATGTCAGAGCAAGGAGGGGCCTTAGAACAGGGAATGTCAATACTGAGAGGGACCTTAGAGTGGGGAATGTCAGAACTGTAAGGGCCCTTAGAACAGGGAATGTCAAAGCTGGAAGGGCCCTTAGAACAGGGAATGTCAGAACTGTAAGGGCCCTTAGAACAGGGAATGTCAAAGCTGGAAGGGCCCTTAGAACAGGGAATGTCAGAGCAGGGAGGGGCCTTAGAACAGGGAATGTCAAAGCTGGAAGGGCCCTTAGAACAGGGAATGTCAATACTGAGAGGGACCTTAGAGTGGGGAATGTCAGAACTGTAAGGGCCCTTAGAACAGAGAATGTCAGAGTTGGGAGGGACCTCAGAGCAGGGAATATTAGAGCTGGAAAAGAACATAAAGTGTCGAAGCTGAGGGAGGCTTTAGAGCACAGGATGGCAGAGCTGGAAGAGCCTCTGCTGGGCCGTCTACCTCCTAACACAATGCTGCTCTCTTGGTCCCCATGGTGGGATGATCTGTTTTTAAAGAGGCCCTTAAAGACTTCACTGAGTTGTGCTGTGACTGTGGTGTGTGCTACCGATGGGCTTCTCCCTCCAGCTCTCACAGCTCAGGCTCTTCTTTCTGTTGTTTGTCCTTCCATTCTGGAAGAGGACCATGACATCAGGGAGGTGATGCCAAGACATGCAAGTGAATTGGATTTAAGTGAGTCAGGGCTGTGCAAAGTCACCAGCCTCACTCTCTCCAGAGGTCATAGAATTTTAAGGCTGGTCATGACTTCTGAGATCATCTAGTCTGGACTGCTCACCTTATAGAAGAGGAGCCTGGGGTCCACAGGGTCTTCATAGATGGTAAGAAGCAGAGCTATGATTCAAACCCAGGACTTTTGACTTTTTTTTTTTTTTTTTTTGCTTTTTGGAGGGCAGTTGGGGTTAAGTGACTTGCCCAGGGTCACACAGCTATGGGCTTTTGAGTTCTAAGCCACACACACTCTGCTTGCTCAAGAGCCTTCTCTGGGTGCTCCCAAGCTTCCTGTGACGCCCACTCTCTGCCAGGATTTGAAGCAGTTGAGGTGTAAATGGTTGAGATGGATAGCAAAAGTCAGTAGTAACACATAGCCCCACATATTCAATGTGCTCCAAGGACTTGCTCTGCTGTTAGAGACGGGGGAGAAATAACGCGACAGGCCCTGGGGTGTGACTTCCTAAGTGCGAGAGTTTGAGTCAGAGGGCCGGGTTAAAATCTCAGTTCTGACATTTATTACATGCTGTGTGACCTTGGGCTAGTTGCTTAATCTTTCTGGGCCTTTGCTTCCTCTCCTACATAAAATGAGGGGAGTTGGACTAGATGATTTCTGAGGTCCCTCCTAGGCCCATATAATGCTATGAAGTCACTATACCTCCCCGTGCCTCAGTTTCCTTATTTATAAAATGACAGGGGGTGGCCTTTACATTTCCTTCTAGCTCTAGACTATGGAATTCTATGGAATCACGATACCTCCACAGGTCTCAGTTTCTTCACTTGTAAAATGAGGTGCATTGGACTAGATGGCCTTTCAGGCTCCCCCCAGCTCTATGCCTGTGATCTATGACTTGTCACAGTAAATTACATTCTCCCTTCTCAAAGTGAGTAAGGTGACAGATGAGCATCTGTCTGATTCTCTGCCCTTGGTGCTAGAACCTTCATACCTCTCAGGAAGTTCCCTCCTCCAGAAACAAGTCCTCGGATCCAGATATCTCTGTGCCTTCTTGGTGTTACCAGTCTTTGGGAGCCCTGGTCATACCACTCTCCCCTCATTTAGGCCTGGGCTCTTGCTCATCCCCAGGAAGACCCATTGCCTGCCTCTGCTCCTCAGAACCCTAGCCCTGGCGGGGGCCTCAGCCCAGCTTATCCAGCCCTTTGGCGACAACTCCACATTTGATGTGAGGATCTGCTACCTCTGAGGCAGCTCATTCCACCTTGGGAACGTTTGGATTGTTCAGAACTTGTTGATTGTTTCCATCGAACCTAGGGTTGCCTCTTAGTTCTAGCCTCCAGGACAATGCAGAATAAGTCTCTTCCACATAACAGTTCTTCAAATGCTATCATATCCCTACCCACCAAGTCTTCTCTACTGTAGGCTAGACATCCCTGGTTCCTCCAACTGATTTTTGTATGGTCATGGCCTCTGGCCCAGACTCCTCCTCCTCCTCCTTCTTCTTCTTCTCCTCCTCCTCCTCCTTCTTCTCTTCCTCCTCCTCCTCCTCCTCCTTCTTCTTCTTCTTCTCCTCCTCCTCCTCCTTCTTCTTCTCTTCCTCCTCCTCCTCCTTCTTCTTCTCTTCCTCCTCCTCCTCCTCTCCTCCTCCTCCTCTCCTCCTTCTTCTTCCTCTTCCTTCTCCACCTCTTCCCTTCTCCTCTTCTTTCCTCCTACCCCCTCCTCTTCCTCCTCTTCACTCCTCTTCCTCCCCACCCCCGACAGGGTCACACTTCCTCTATCACAGCATATCTAGTCTAAGGAGGAGCACTAAGACTTACAGTCTGTGGCCTAGGTGGGACTTGAACCCAGGTCTTCCTAATTCCAAGGCCAACTCTATCTTCTACACCTCAGCTGCCTCTCATCTAGTCCATACTAGGTGCCTGGTAAATTCTTGTTGAAATGTACTAGTACCAATTCAGTGCTCCACCATCACCCTGGACAGACTTGGGCTAAGTTTTCTATAAGCATTTTATCCTCTACTGGACTATAAGATCCATGTGGGCATTTTTGACTATATTAGTATTACTGTCATTAATTATGATTGTAACAGTAGCAATAAGAGGGTGGAGGAAAGAAGGCAGGGGATGGGATGGATTGGATGGGATGGGATTCACAGCACAGGAGGAGGAGAGCTTCAGAGAAGAGGAGAAATATGACTTGACCTGAGACTTCTAGGAAAAATGAGGGATACCAGGAAAGGGTTATATTATGGGAGAGCAGAAGGCAACCGAGGAAACTCAAGCAAATGGTCTTAATCCTCTTTGGGAGTACATTTTCACTGCCATGAAGCTTAATTAAGAATGGAGTGGTGGGCTGCAGGGAGCAAGTCACTAAAGAAGGCTCTATCTGCTTCATAATTCTTTGTGCTAACTAGAGGCCACATGGTGTAGTACAAGGAGGACTGGACTTAGTTAGAGTAGGGTAAGATCAAAGGTCATAGATTTAGAACTGAAGGGACCTCAGAGTCATGGACTTCAAGTGCCTCATTTTACAGATGAGGAAACTGAGGCAAACAGGGTGAAGAGACTTGCCCAGGGTCACACAGCTAGTGTCTGAGGCCAAATTCGACCTCTGAAAGACAAGTCTTCCTGACTCCAGTCCTGGCACTCCATCCATCTAGCTGCCCCCTGGGATTTCAAATTAAATTTTTGTCAAGTCAACGAAAATGGATTTGAGTCCTGGCTCTACTGAGTACCAGGGGAGCTTGGGAATATTGACTGTCTGTGAATGAGGTGGTTGAACCTTCTAAAAGTTCTTCTGAACTTTCAAGTTTTGGTCCATTGATCCCATCACTTAAGGAGAGGGATGAAGGGTTGGCACCATGAGCCCAAGGCAAGTCATTTAATATCACTGTGCCTCAGTTTCCTCATCTGTAATGGACCCCAAAGGTTCAACAATGCTAAACACTCTTCCCGTGGGCAGAGCAGTCCCCCTGGGCCTCAGAGTAGCAGGAGGCAGGCACACATGTAGCCCCAAGGCCAGGACTTCAGAAGGCTGTGACCAGAAGCTTTGGCCACGGATGCCACAGCGGCCACAGACTTGAAGACAGGAGTGGCAGGCACTCTCCAAGTTTCCGTTGCTGCTTTCAGCTGACTATCTTTAGGCAGCCCAGAAATGATGACACCGCCCCATCTCTTTGTGTGGTTCCCATTAGCACTCAGCTCCCGTCCCCAGCACAATGGAGAAAGCCCATCCCATTGTGGCTCCCCAGCAGGGCTTTCACTCTCCTCTCCAAGGGGAAGCCTTTTATCTACAGCTCCAAGTCCCTGCTTCCTCCCTCCTTCCCTTCCCCCCTTATCTTTTCTGTGTCTGTCTCATCGCTGTGCTCTCTCTGACTTTTCAGATCTCTTTCCATATTAGCTTCCCCCCTATTCTTCTCTGCTCTTTCCTTTTTCCTGCCAAAGGGAAGAGCCTGGCGTGCTAATTTTGAAAATCAAATCAAAGCATTTCATGTCTTCATTCTACAGACTTTTACTGAAGCAGCTTGGGGGTGGTGGAGAGAGCGTCAGGAACACTAGTGTTCGAATCCTGCCTCAGACACTTCCATGGCTGTGTGACCTTGGCCAAATCATTTCCCTCTGTGCCTCAGTTTCCTCCTCTGTAAAATGGGGCTAATACCTTGCTCCCAAGGTTTTTGTAAAGATTAAGTGATATAATTACTACAAACTACTTCGCCAACCTTATATATAAGCATAAACCTTTATTGTAATTGTTGAATACTTATTATGGAAAGAGCCTTAGATTTGGAGAGAGAGGACCTGTGTTTGAATCCTACTCATTGATGGTGTGGCCTCAGACAAGTCATTTCCCTTCCTTTGAATCTCAATTTCTTCATCTGTAAAATGAAGGGCTGGTCTTACTGATCCCTATAGTCCTTTATAGCTTGTACTGATGAGTGCAGGGTGCTGGGTGAGGAAGGAAGATACAAAGGCACATCAGATACAGTCTCTGCCTGCTTTATGGGAGATGTTTTGAAACTGGCTATTGGAGCTCTGGTTTCACTGAATTGTTCACGTATTCGGTATTTCTTCAGTGGCTGTTGTCTCTCCGCTGTTGCAGATCTCAGCCCCCTTTGCATCTTAGCAGATGGTCTTCATGAATGGCTGTGGCTGAAGACAAATTTTCACCTGGTGACCAACGTTTGGTTGAAAGAGGGTAGCCGAGCTGGGCGAGGCCGGGGCTCTGAAGACAGGCAAAGAGCAGGGGCATATTGCAGAAAGATTAGCAACCAAAGGACTTGGTGACTTATTAGCCATTGGCAAGTCATTTAAAGTCCCAGAAACTCAGTTTAATCATCTCTAAAATGGGGATAATAACGGCTCTCACTGATGGAGAAAGATCAAGTTTACAAAGCATTTTATATCCATCATCTCAATCTAACCTCACAGCAGCCCAGGCAGGGAGAGGCTGTCATTATCCCCATTTTTTTTTTAAACAAATACTTTATTAACTTCTGTTTTACATCATTCATTTCCGCCAGATTTTGAGTTACAATCATTTTCCCCCCATTATTCCCCTACCCAACCTCCCAGAGTGGGAGTCCATAAAGATATTGCTTCTTCATCTGCTCTCTCCCATACCTTCTCCCATTTGACTTTTCCATTAGAGGAAGATGAATCTTTGTGTCCCAATGCCTGCACATCTTATCTCCCAATTATAGGCAAAAGAGAATTAATAATAGTATTTATATATATATTTGAAACATTTAATGTTACGACCTTGAATTTCAGATCCATTTCCTTCCTCCCTTGTCACCCATTCCTTCTTGGGATATAAGTAATTCAGTATATGTTGTACATGTCTAGCTATGCAAAACATTATCATGGTAGATATATTGTACAAGGCTGCTTATAATTCCCTCCCACTCATCCCACCCCCCACCTGGTCCATTCCCTACATGATCCTGTCCTCTTCTATAGTGGGTACTTCCAACCTCCCCTCACCTCAAGGATGCCCTCCCATCCATCATCCCTCCTCTCATCCCCCTTCCCCTATCCTGCTGCAGGTTGAGATATCCCATTTAGTATGTATGTCATTTTCTCCCTGAACCAAATTCAATGTGAATGTGGTTTTGCCTTTTTAGCCTTCCTTATTCTCCCCCTCCTTTGCAACCACTTCCCCTACATGAGATAGTTTACCTTACCATGTCTCTCCCCATCTCCTCTTGCCACTTTCCTCTCTCACCTCATAATTTCATTCTTTGAGTTTTCTTTCCCAACAAATTCAACCTATTCCTCTATCCATATATACTGTAACCATATACACACACATTCATATATGTATTCATATGACCACACTCCCTTCTTCCATCAGTGGGAAAGATATCATCAGTCACAGTTATTGCTTTTCCATATAGGAATGTAAATAGTTCAACTTTGATAAGTTCCTTTTTATTTCTTTCCTTATTACCTTCTCAGGCATCTTTGCTTTTGTGCTGATGTCAAATTTTCTATTCAATTCTGGTTTTTTCCTCAAGAATGCTTGAAAGTCCTCTATTCCACTGAATGACCATATTTTCCCCTGAAACAAAATACTCAGTTTTGCTGGGTAGGTGACCCTTGGGTTCATTCCCAGTCCTTTTGCCCTCTGGAATATCATATTCCATGCCCTTCTATCCCTCAGTGTAGAAGCTGCCAGGTCCTGGGCTATTCTGATTGTGTTTCCACAATATTGAAATTGTTCCTTCCTGGCTGCTTGGAGTATTTTCTCCTTGATCTGGGGATTCTGGAATCTGGCTATAATATTCCTGGGAGTTTTATTTTTGGGATCTTTT